>CM031241.1:511920175-512023548 GCA_018340775.1 Taxus wallichiana var. yunnanensis | reverse complement strand
TACACGTAAACATCTCAATACCAGAGTCAAATATGTGTCTCCTCGTACGCACTCATCTCATATCTTACTGATATTTCCACATGTTTTGAAACAACCGACTCAATGGATCATCTAAATCTTGAATCATCTAAAAAGCTATGCTACTTACTCGGGCCTAATACTGTGCTAGGAGCACTTGTCGCCTGTGCAGTACTATTTTTTCATCGTGACGTGTTGTTTTCTTCATCGGACCCAAGTGTCTGATCCATATTTCCTCGCATTATACATGTCTGAATTCTTGAGGGCATCGTCTTTAACCCATGTCATTTATGGTATTTGGGACTACATCTCAAAAAATAAAATATTTTTACAGCTTATCTTGAACATTATCAAGTTTAAGTGTGTGATTGTACTCATTTCTATGTTATAAGCATTTGTTTTATATTTCGTATTGTTATTGCATGTGTTTGTATATTTAAGATGGAGTTGTTATTTTAGCGATGAATGGACATTCTGCGTGGGTTATTATCTTGGATTTTCATACCATCTTAGGCTTAATAAACACGTATTCTTACATCTTAATAAGGGTCGATGATGAGGATTCTAAGCAAAATGATTATTTAAAGTTAAACTAGCACTGGTTTGCTATGGATATCCAAATATCCCTTTTTCTTGTTGTTTTCCTCATCTCCTCTTTGCAGACTTCACCTTCCTTCTATTCTCTTTTCGATCATCTGATCGAGTTCTTCTATCACCCCATCGACACTCGAAGGGGCATTCTTCATCATACCTTCATCTATTAATTTTCTTCTACCCCTTTAAAAATTTCTACTTGTTTAAACATGTCTACTTTATTTGAAGTGATGTAACTTCACGCTCACCCTTCAAGAGGGGAAAATGTAGACACCTATAGTTTTATCAAAGTACTTATTATCTCTAATATTGCACTAACTATTCTCTACTTGCGCGATTGATGACACATCATCGAGTTAGGATCCATCTAATTCCCCTTTTACGAAACTCTTACTGGTCTTATTCCTCTTATAAGTCAATTAAATAGGCTATTATAGCCTCTCCTTGGCTAGAATCCTCTTCTTCACCACCTTTATTAGCTTCCTGGACTATCAATCCATTTCATTGGATTGATTAGGCCTTTCAGAACCCTTCCAGAACCCTAATTTCTCTCTAAACAAGATTAATTAGTCTAACCTAGGTTAATTACCCTAAGACATGATCAACCTCTTTTAAACTTAGTCAAATATTGCTTTGACTTGCTAATTAACCTATTGACTCCCTTTTAGTCCCACATGCACCAAAAAGCCTTCCATTTCCTAAATGGAAAACTATAAATAGCCCACTACCCCTCTCATTTTCAAGAACACTTCTTCCCTCTAACATAAACTATAGTGTTATTGCTAGGATTAGGAGCTTTATTTTCTTCTTATTGAGCTATCTTGCTTTGTCTTTTGCATTTCACCACATAAACATGGAGTAAATGGGAAGAACCATTGGCCTTGAAGCCATTAATGGTGAGATCCCATTCTCTTAAAGCATAAACTGATTTCTTAGATCCTTATTAGGCTCATTTGATTAAGCTTTCAAGAATAGAGGTTAATTACATTTGCTAAAGTTTGCTTGTTTGCTTTAAACTAATGCATGCAAAGTAGGAATCCTTGTTTATTTCTTAACTGATGGTCTATTGATCGGTTTTACAAAAAGCTTTGGGTTCTTGAGTGTTCTTACCCCATTCCATAGATTTTGCAACCTTTCTTTGAACACACAAAGTATATCTAAGCATACTTCTCCTTTCGATCTCACATCTCCATTGGATCTCCATTGTATAGAGAAAACATCGGGGTTGCCTCCTAGTGTAAATCAACAATTGTTTTCCTCCCATGCACTGGCTGATGCGCCTTTGTTACTCTCATATAGCAGATCCTCTTAACTACCTTCTGACTAACTCATATGTCTCGTGCACCCAATTGTCACATGCCACACTAGTTATATCACTTATAGATTAAGCATCTTCCCACTGAATAACACCTTCTTTTGTTGGTTACACAACCTCAGGGTCCCTAATAGTGCGCACATATATTTTTTCTAGGTCTTCTTCTCCCAAGGGCTCAATATAGGCGCTGAATTTCCATCCATCAAAGGAATGATAACACATTCCTCCTTATTCTCAAAACTTATATACCCCTTATTGAAACGTAAGTCAACATTGTTCTTATAACACCAGGGGCGCCCAAGTAATGCTTGGAAAGTTGTCCACCTTAGGCAAGTGCCAATACTTCAAAGTCTCTAGTGAATTTCTCCTTGGATAGTTATAACAACATCCTTTAAAACACCAATGGGCATCGCCTTTGTCTTGTTAGCCATATACAACACATTTGAAGATGGCTATAATGGGGCCTTCCCATTTGATTCCATGTGTCCAAGGTGAGAACATTAACTTCCGCACTCGTGTCAATCAGAATATTACTTAAGAGCCATCCATCAACAACTGCATTCAAGGTAATCTCCTTATCATAGTCAAGACTGTGAGGAGTCGGGAGTTAAGCATGCAAAACCTGTCTCTCACGCTATCCTTCAAAGGTCTTGGTACTTTTTCTCTCAACCACTCTCCTAACATAGGGATGATATTCTCTTGTCTCAACATCTTGCATACCTCCCTAAATTCATCAAAGATCCTCTCGTGGAGCCTAAGTGCTCTTCTTTTTCTCTAACTCATCGAGACTTCTCATTCGGCATCGATATCTCCTTTTAGGATTCAAATAACATCCATGGTTTCCTGATAAACTTCCTTTTGATGCGTAGGGTTTGGATACTTCCCATGTATCACCTCTTCTCTTATAACCAACGGTCTCTACTTTGGTATCTCCTCGACCCGCAAAGCCTCAACTCACGTCGTCCACTAAAGTACAGGTTCTAAATTGGATTCATGCACCACTTGCATGCATCCATTGTTGATCATCACACTTTATGCTCACCATCCCAACATTCTTATCCTTTTGCTGTTTTTGGCTCATATGCTCATATAACTCGAGAACTCTTCATACTTATGATTTTTCCAACACTAAGAGCATTGCAACAAATCAGGACACTCACGCTTGTAATGTTCTATAGTTCTAGATCTCCCACAATTATAGATAATGATAAGCGAGGATGAAATTTGATGTATTGCATATGATTTTTTTGGATGCATGGGGGCTTACCGGCTCAACAATTATATAGTGTAACTATGATTTTGAATATATATATATAGAGAGAGAGAGACACACACACGTGTCAGTTGATATTATATTTGGTTGTTGATGTGTATTGTATATGATGTGAAGAGTATGATTTGTACTTGGTAGTGATTGTTGAGGTGGTTATATTCTATATACATTGTTGGAATGGTTGATTTAATATATATTGTTGGTTGTGAGATTTATGATGATGTGGAATTTTTTTAAGTAATGGAATAAATAGGAATCAGATCTCAATAATAATAAATAGTATGGTATATGGTAAATAAAAAGTATATAGGTGATGTAATGTGGTAGATAAAATATAAATGGTAATGTGAGGTAGATGAGTTCAGTGGGAATAACAAAATGATGCGTTGATAGATGTGTAATGAGAAGGTGTAAGATAATGTTCATAATCTCGTGGTGATTAAGATGAATGGGGGAATAAGAGTGATTGCCCCTCAAAGTAAGAATTAGGTTCATTTATAAAATTCCCCTTAGCGATCGATAATAAATCATAGTTTTTCATAAATGAGTAGATGCTAGAAAAGATATGACATGAAGCATAGAGTGTGAAGTGTGAAAGGTGAGGTTCATTGATGTAGTATTCCCTCAATAGTCAAGTGTGAACCATAGCACAAGAGTACATCATAGGTTAATGTAGTGGAAATGGAGACCATTTACCAAATATGGAGAGGTCTGCACATGCATAATAGATCATGCAAGGCAACGTAGTAGTGTGAGTATAGGTGCCGAATTGGAAATCAGAGGAAATGTTTCCAATAATGGGAGGTGTGACAAGTAAGAAGTGTGGAAGAAAATTTCTTAGGAAGCCAATGAGATGTAGTAAAAAGTGTGGAGGATGATCTGACATCGCGACAAAGCAAGCCAACTAGAGGAGGTGGATGGAGGATGACCTGAGGAGGTGAATGAGAAAAGTTAACTATCATAGGCTCACTTAAGTGGAATAAGAGAGTGAGATTGCTCACGTGATTGAGGGAATAAAGTAATGAAACCTTCATCTTTTAATTGTTGTATTCTATCATGAAGAGCATAACATGCCATCATTGTCTCACGTTGGCTATCGATGTGATGAAAATCACAGTAAAGGGAGGTGACGATGGTGTCAGAACCAATAAGGGGGATGATGTTGGGTGGAAGGTAAATGGATTAATTGCTTATCAAGTAAGGTATGTAAGACATCACGTGGTTTAGAATTATGTGAAAAGTGTAATGGTTCACGAGTGGGAGATGTAGAATACCTAGGTGAATGTCGACATGGTGGTGGGTAAGGAAGATGATTATGTGGAGATAGAGAAGAGGATCGTGGAAGAGGGTCAATAGATGGGGGAGGAGAAGACTTAGTAGGTAAGGAAGGAATAAAAGAAGTAGAATGTGGTGTTATAACATGTTATTCAATTAAATCCTTCTCTAAATCAATAAATTTATAACACAATAGAGTAAATGATTCACATGTATCATATAAGAGCTTTTATTTTAAGGGAGGAATTAAGCCAAAAAAAGATAAATTACATTTCTAGATCAATAGGCTGAAATAGTAATTGATGCATGTAAGAATTAAAGTGTAAAATATAATCTAAAATTGGTTCATTCTTTCCTTGATGCAAAGAAGGCAAGCATTCGTATGTAACTTTAGGACCATTATTAGAAATAAAGCATCCTCCATATCATAATAAGTAATAATGGATCAAAAAGGAAAATAAGTATACCATTGGAGAACATGATCAACAAGGCTATGGAGAAAGGATTTGAGTAATAAGCAAGGTCATTTGAATACGAAGTCATGGCTAAACGGTAATTTTGAGATGTAAATAAGGATTTCCAATGCCATCGAAACATGAGAAAGTAGGCATGATGAAGTCTTTGGGGAAAGTGGAATTTTGAATCTTCTTAGGAATGGGATTGCCATGAAGGGAATTATTGTCAATAGAGGAACAATAAACTCTACACTTGAGGGTAAGAGTACCAAATTAGGTTTGTAAAGAACCAAAAATATGCATGAGAGAGAGAGAGAGAGAGATATCTTGTGGACTCGGATGGTGGGGAAGTGAGAGGCACATTAAGGGGTTGAATCTTTGCCATTGTGAGTGATCATAGGAACCTAAAAAGGGGGAGTGGATGTTGAAGGAGGGGATGGAGGTGTGATAGGAAGAGATAATTGTGGAGGCTCTACAGAGATGTTAGGTGTAGAATCATGAGACATAATGAGAGGTGTATTAGGAGTAGGATTGGTGTCAACATGGCCAACATTGGAAGGAGCTTCAAAGTAAGTAGAAGGAAGAGGAGGTGTAGATTCACATTCAATAATTTTAACTGAAGAAACATCATTATTAACATGTGTAGTATCATTATTAGAATCAAAGTCACTATCAATCATATTTTCGCAAGAAAGGATTTCATCAAGATTATCATCAACATACAAAGAAGTGGTAGGAGTGCTAGCATTAGATCTATCATTGCAATAATTAGAAACATTTTCAGAAGTAAGAATGACAGGAGAAATAGATTCACATACAACTTGACTAATAACAGGAACATCATTATCCATATTTACAATTGCAATATCACAAGTAGAATCATTAACATCCATGTTTTTACAAGCAAGAACCTCATCATGCATAAAATCTATATTAATGCTATCATTTGCAATAGTACAAGGAGAGGAAGATGGAGGATTATGCATGGCTATGGGAAATGAGGGATAACATTGGGTAAAATTTTGGCCAAGGGAAACTATGCAAATATCATAGTTTTAGAAACCTACAGAAATGAGTTTTGTGGTCAAGGAATAGTTAGATGGTTTTGTGTCATATCGAGGATGGGAGACAACATCCCTCCTAACCCGAATTGGTGTAATGGATCGTTTCGATATAATAGTTGTTCGAGGCTCCAATCAATGTCGAGCTCTACCGAGATCCTATTTATCGGCTCAGCATTGGATACGTGGAAGTGACCTATGGGGTGCTTCAGATATATTTCCGACAAGGTCATGAAAATGGTGATGGGAGGTGTGGTGGATTTCTTTCGGGTTTTATGGGTGGTTTTCTGGTCTAGTCCAAAATATTAGATTGATCGGCTTCTATATTTAATAAGGAGAATTGCGTATGATATCTCGTGGAAGTGGTGAGGATCTAAATACTAGTGTTCGTAAACCAAATCAATACTTAATTGATTAGTAGGCCCGCTGGGTCATGGGGACTTGGGGATCACAACCATGAGTTCGTGGTTGTCAGGTGGACCTCCTATGGTCATATGAAGAATCAATCTCTCCTTCCGACTATCCAAAGAATCATACGCCTTTTCAACCTCTATGTTTAGAACTAGAAGTTTATATAATTTTCTCGTAATACCTTACAGTGTTCTGGCAACTTGAATGCGTAAGCTAAGATGTATCTATGTCAATGAGGAGGTCTCCCTCGTTAGGTCATGGGAACTAAAGGATCACAACCAAATACTTGTTCTCTTTCGAATCCTCAGACATATCATACGGATATTTTATCAAGGTAAGCCTATAGTTAGGATGATTTGACCAAAATGTGTATGCCTTGTCGCCTTCGATATTTAACCCTCTCAGCTTGTTCACTAATTGCTTGTAGGTTTGTCGCTTGCTCGAAAGACTCGTATCCTAAGGTCTTGATCTATATCACTAATGTTGTGGGTAGATTTGGTCGAGGCACTATTGGTTCAAATATATATTCTCTGATCTCTCTAGGTCCCGTGATTGTCATGCAAAATGATTCAACTTTTAACTAAAATTAATAAACTAATTATGAAAGATGTATCTACACTATGCATATATCTTTTTTTTTTTGTATTTTCAATGAAGTATTTTAACGAAATTAAAGAGCAACTATTCTAATATATTTAGAAAATGGACAACTAATCTAGTAATAAATTAAAACAAACAAAAAATAGCCTAAATGGTGTGGCTATTTTCCTATGCAAAGAATTTATCCTAAATATCTAAGCAACTAATTGTTTTAAATTGAAATACTCTCGATCCTACCTCAGAAGTGAGGAATGAATCATGGTTTCTCAGAAACTATCAATCCCCACAGCTTCCCTAGCGATATCAAGAGCGAGCTTTTGACTGAAATAAAATAATTTACTACTCTATTTGATACGTTGTAACTAGAACTTTGATAGCTCAAACCTGGCATTTACAGTAATAGTGGTAAATCCAGTGTGACTGTGACTGTCCCCTCAAGCAGTGATCTCTCATTTCCTTCGTGTTCTCTTGAATCCAAAAAAGTGTGTATATGATAGTATCAATAATAAGGAACTTGAACAATGGCAGCTTTTGGATATAGACCGAATACAATGCGAGTAAGAGAGAGATAGTGCAAGTGAACAGAGCTTGACTATGCAATTCCTAGCGGGATTTATCATGGGAATACAACACAAATGTGCCGAGAGTTTTAGAATCTATCCTTGTGACAAAACAAAACCTGCAACTCTAAATGGATTCTAATCTAGAAATGAAACTATTCTATGCTAAGTGATTGTATGGAACAACAATGAAATAAGATGAAACAAGAAGATCAATGACTTCTAAACAACAAAGGAAAGCTAATAATGGATGCAAAACATGAAACTAGTGGAACTCTAAGCAAGAAACTCAAAGACTGAATGATTAAATAGAGAAGGAGAGGGGCCATTTGTTTGAAAACAAGTAGCTATTTATAGCAAATGCATTTACTAGAGGGTAACTCCCAATTGAACTTTTACTATAAACAAAGGAAAACACTATTCATAGGGTGGCCAAAACATAAATGCAAAGCAAAGTAGCTGAAGAATGCGGGTAGAAATTGAAGATTTACATTTGACGTGATCATCGAACTTTCTTCGAAAATGTGAACAGACCACACCACCCATTTTGGGTGGCAAACGGTAAGGTTACATGACCGCCGCCTGCAGACGGGGTGGCAGACCGCCGCCTAGCAGTGGCTGGTCTCTGCCACTCAAGACCAAAATGCAAGAAAAAGGGGGGGCAGAGGGAAAAACAAAGCATGCGGAGGCCGAGCGGCATATGCATGGGATACAAACGTATACTTGGCGAGCTTTTCTAGATTCCAAACACCTTGCAAGGAGACCTGTATCATCATTGGGGTATGTGTAACATCTTTCCAAGGCAGTACCCTACAATTTTGGGTACGTACATATTGCCCCCTCGAGAAGCATCTTAGCCATGAAGAGGCATAAAACGGTGGATCCGAGTATGGCAGGTCCCAAATGGGGAGTTAGGAGTTATACCCGACACGCCCGTGTGTTGGAAAGTCACCATCCAAAATCCCGCTATCTGCAAAATGAAAAAAAGGGGACTCAAGTGCAGCTAGATAAAACAATTTGAGAAATAAGACTAAATTGATATGAAATGAGGACTTACCATCTACGGGGTTTAGAACTTACCTCCGTCGACGCTCCAACCCTGCGAAAGACATTCAAAATCAATTTTAAAAGCTATATATATATAAATATGAACTCATTTCACTATTCATTTACATGGATTGATTTGATAGTTTTTGAGCTCTGGGACCCACTGGTGATGGTTTTCATGAGAGTATAGTCAAAATGTTCTCATGGTGAGATAGTGATCATGCCTCTCGAGAGTGGAACATCGACCCGCAAAGTCTCAGGTTAGTTCTTCTCAATTTATTGTTTTTGAACCTAAAATGTAGAAATGATAAAATCTTTGTCTCTGGGGGTATTTTTGAAAATACTAGTTTTAAATGAGTCTCTAGGGGGCACCCATAGGGTAGGTCCTTATTTTAGTTAAAATGGTGTCTTTTGCTTGTTTTTAGGCATTTTTAGGGCTTCCGAGCCATTTCAGGTTTCGGATAGACCGCCGCCCGCACAGGTGGTGGTTACAGGACCGCCACCTTAGAAGGTGGTGGTTATGGAACCGCCACCGCTCTGCACACAGGGTGGCGGTTCATGACAGAAAGCAAAAACAATGCTTTACTTTACTTATTTTTGCATTTTTAGCACTTTTACATGTTTTTGATAGTTTTTCCAATCGGATTTTGATACTAACTTACTCCTTTTTTTGTGTTTTTGGGTGTATGCAGAAGGAGGAATACATTAGATGGAGCCGAGAGAGGGAGTGTGATTGGCTCCCAGCAGTGTTAGAGGCACTCACTCAGGCAGAGTGAGATACTCTTCAGAGGGTTGGCATTTGGAGGATTGCACAGTCCCTCACGTTGCACCTGCTAGTCACATACTATGTGACTTATTTTCATATCTGGGATGCGATCGAACACCTTCCATTTCCAGAGTTAGGGGTGAGTGGACCATCACCCCGAGGATGTTTACCGATACCGGGGTTCCGATCTCGGGAGGTGGTCTGTCTCTTAAGACAACAGATATTGAGATCTCGTGGGTTCAAAGGGGCCACCTATATGGGGGATGCATAGTTGTTTCGATGGGGTCAAGAAGGGGGTGAGGGTCCACTCCATTGTTGAGTCGACATTCATGTGCTCCACAAGGCCATCATGGGCATCCTTGCTTCGAGATTGATTGGGGACAAGGGAGGAGACACTCTCTTATATTGTTGGCCCCATTATTACACAGATTGAGGGCCATGGATGTGTTTACGCTTGGGGAGCAGACATCCTCGGGACCACCTACCATGATTTATATAGGGTGGTCCGACTACAGGGATAGTCACTGAGCCACCCCACTCTTGTCATGAGTTGGGTGTATGAGCATATCACTCCGTATGGGAGAGGTGTAGAGGCAGAGGATCCCGGGCCATCAGGGCAGCGAGGTGGATAGGGATGACCATTCTTAGAGCACCTCACCAGCCAGTGGCCTCTTTGACCACTGCAGACATGGAGGCCACTCCTTATCAGGCCATGGTAGGGTTATGGGGAGAGGAGACTATCACATTGATTGCTTGTCGACTACTACCAATACCGGTAGACAGGGGGGAAGTTGAGATCCACCCTTCGATAGAGTACCACAAAGCAGCTTGGCCTCCCTATATTGACATGTTTCCTCCAATGGGGCCAGTGTATAGATCTATTCGTGAGGCTCGGGGAGGTCCTAGAGGCCGGGGTTGACTACATTACTCCTGTGTTCCCATCGCGCCAGGAGGGTGGTACGTGCTCGAGGGGGAGCCGGTGCTCCTCAGGCACCTTTACTTTGGATTTGCCCGGTCCCGCCCATAAGAAGCAATGATGAGCCCATTGACGTGGACTCCGAGTCTGAGGAGTTCACTGGGGGAGAGACAGAGGAGGAGATAGAGGAGATGGAGATCGAGGGACGGGTGGGGAGGATGATAGTGATTCCGAGTGGCATGACACTCAGGATATCCTACGAGCCGAGAGGGCGGAGCGAGCGCAGAGAGGGTGACTCTGATCTCAGAGGAGTTTCCTCTCAGGATTTAGGGGGAGATGGTGAGTCCATCACAGTCATCACATTTCCCTAGATGTGGAGAGAGATGCCAGCCAACGGGCAACATCAAAGGGCAGGCACGGATCCTAGAGATCCTTCCTGGAGGCCCGAGATCCGAGTGAGTTGTCACTACTCTTCTCTTGACTTTTTTTTAGTTAGAATTGTCTTAGTTGTTATTTCTTTTTGTTTTGTTTATTCTTGGTTTTATTTTTGATCATTTTCTAACTTGTTTTCTCCTTTATTTGTAGCAGCATCGATGATGAGTGGCGAGACTTGATTCACCGAGTATGCACAGATACCTTTTGCTCCCCCTGAGAAGACTCGTGCTGAGCTTTCTGTGGATGTGGGGAGCCTTCAGTAGCTGGTAGGCATACCGATGTTTTCACCTCTGTCTGGTAGGTGGTGAAGATCATGACTTCTCTCCATGCTGAGGTAGCTGGATATAGGATGGCCGAGCGCTTGATGAGGAGGAGTCATTCTCATAGTGAGATGGACAACAGCTATTGGCCGTGACCACGAGCCCTCAATGCATTTCTGAGCGCCGCAGTAGCCGAGTCCTAGACGTGGTCGTGCACCTTCTGAGGGATCCCATAGGGGTTGAGAGGCCATTTTTGTAGTGTTTTTTTAGATATTTATATGAGTGTTTTTGTACTTTTCGGGCTCATTGAGCATTTTGACCATGCCTAGTGCATGATGGCATTATATATAAAACTTGATATATATATATATATATATATATATATATATATATATATCTTTTTGGATCTAGACTTTGGTGCCTAGAATTTTGTGACTTGTTTCCACATGTATACTAGATGTTTTTAGAGTATTTGTTTTCATGCTTTTTAGAATGTATGCAATGGATGAACAAATGATAACAAATGTAAAATGTTTTACTTTGTATGTTTTTGTAATGCTGATATGAGATGATACAAACATATGGTAGTACTGAACTTTTGAATTCTTTGGGAAATGTTCGTGATTTCTTCTTATGTTGGCAAAACGTGATGAATGTATAGTGATAAAGAGATGAATTTTCCCCATTCCTAACTCCACGCAACCAGTAAGATGTGAGGGCTCTACACCAAGAGTTAGGAAGGGCACAAATTGTATGAGTTTGACTGAATGGAATGATGAGAGATAGACAAAACCAAGAATAAAACCAAACTTAGACCTACACACTTACCCTACTCAAAACTACCACCAAGCTTAGAAGGCCACTTACTTTCTAGTTTATCTAGACTTAGATTTATAAATGGCAACCTGGTTGACAAAATCTGGTTTTGAGGATTTGATCTCTTTGAATTTGGACATTTGTTTTCTCTTAATATAATTTGATTTGTGCTTTTAACATACCAAGATTTGTTAATTTGTGTGAATGGACCCCCCACACCCTGCCTCATGCCACTAGTAAGAAGCATGGGTTTGTCACCAAAGGTGGGATATAGGTGAGTAAGGGCACTTCTTTCCTTTCCCAACCTCACACCACCAGTAAGAGATGCGGGCTTATCACCAAAGGTTATGGGGCAAAGAAGTGTGTAAAATAAAATATTTTGTTTGCTTGGTGCCTTTGATTCCATTTGATTTTGACATTTTTGACTATGACTTTGGGATATCCTTTCTTTCAAAGAGATTTAAGAGGGATAGATGTGACACCAAGAAGCTTCTAGAATAGACCGTAGGTAAGGACAACTTCACCTAGTAGAAAGAAAGAGCAAAACCAAGTATGCAGGCCTTGGTATGGTTTTCATCAATACTTTGTCTGTCAAACTTGATGAGAAGATTTGAAAATACTTGATGATGTTTGAAGAGATGTGATTTGAATGCTTTTGCCAATATTTTCAGAAATTTGTAATAGATTGCTTAAGAGTAAGTTCCTTGACTACAATTTTTACGAAATGAGTGGACAAAATGAAACAACTAAATGACTAATGCAATGTAGGTAGCTATAATGTACAAGTGGTGATTCTGATGTCTCATGCGTAAAACCATTTAAGATGCAAGGAATTGATAGTTTCATTGAATTCCTCACCTTCTAGTGTGCACAAAAGATACGCACCATTTCCGTAGTCCTTCATGACTTGTATGGGCCCAACCACTTGGGCCGGAACTTCCTTCCTTCACCGTTTTCTTATCGATCCGGTTGTCTAGTCTTAGAACTAGATCTCCTCATATATTTCTCACTCATAGACTTTTTTTGTTATACTACCGAACATCCGGTCAAAGATAGGCTCTCGTGCCATTGTTCGCATTTAGCCCGCCTCATCAAGGCTTTCCAGTTGAGAGAGGCGTGCCTCCCTATAAGCTTCTTCATCCAAAATCCCTTGTAATGAGATGCGAGACTAGGTATTTCAACCTCAAGTGGGAGAACTGCTTCTACCCCAAATACCAACGAAAGGGGTTGCTCCTGTTGGTGTTCTTATTGAGGTTCGATGGGCCCACAAGGCCGATATAGTTTTAAATGCCAATCTCGCTTGTTCTCCTTGACTGTTTTGAGGAGAATAGCCTTTAATGTTTTGTTTGTCGCTTCAGCTTGCCCATTGGCTTGAGGGTAGTAAAGAGAGGCCGTGTGATGGTTTATTTTGAATTTGCTACATAACTCACGGACCTCATCATTTTTAAAGGATGTGCCATTATCTGAGATAATGACTTATGGGACACCATACCTACAAATGATTTGGTTTAGAATGAATTTGGCAATTACCAAACCTGGTACGGTGGTGAGGGCATGGCCTCTACCCATTTGGTAAAATATTTCATGGCTGTAATTATAAAATTATGGCCATCGGTTGATGAGGGAGAGAATTTCCCTATCAAGTCCAGACCCCACGTGGAGAAGGGCCACGGGGTCGCTATTGGTTATAGGGATTATGCTGGCATGTGAATCTCATGAGAGAATTCTTGGCATTTGTGGCACTTACGTACAAATTCCATACGCATCATGTTCAGAGTGGCCAAAAATAGCCCATCCGATGTATTTTGTGAGTAAGTGGGCGTGACCACCAAGTGGCCTCCACATATCCCACTATGGGATTCATGAAGAATCTTCTTGATTCTTCTGTGTCGACGCATCTTAGAAGCATGTCATCGAAGGCTTTACGATAGAGTACCTATTCTAAAACAACATATTTAGTGGTGATAATGCATAACCGCCTTCTTTTGTTGTGATGTGGCACCTTCCGGGTATGTGTGGTCTATGATAAAATTGATGATATCAGTGTACCAGGGACATGTAGAGATGGGGGCCTGGTTTCGACAAAGTATACACACTCATCAGGAAAGTCCAGATTTACCAGATCACCTCCATCTAGTGGATTGTCAGCTAACCAATCTGCAATGATTTGTCCCTTAACGGATTTTTGGTTTACGAATGTCAACTCAAATTCACCCATTAAGGTTATGAAACGCCCAACCTTTTTA
This sequence comes from Taxus wallichiana var. yunnanensis, assembly GCA_018340775.1. Taxonomy (NCBI): domain Eukaryota; kingdom Viridiplantae; phylum Streptophyta; class Pinopsida; order Cupressales; family Taxaceae; genus Taxus; species Taxus wallichiana. Next base: position 512,009,500 of record CM031241.1, on the reverse strand, counting down.
GATAAAGACCCTCATGAGGAATGTTCAAATGATCTGTCTTTTACAATGACCCTTGTTTCTTGGTTTAACATGTAATGTCTTAAACGTTTTGTTGCAAAGACTATGGCAAGGCATTCTCTCTCTCTATGTATAACGTGTTTCATAATCGAGCAACGTTCGCTAATGAAATAGACCGCACGTTCTCATTTATCATTGTCTTCTTGAGCCAACATGCAGCTAATGAAGACATGAGTGGCTCATGAGTATAGGATCAAAGGGTGGTCTGGTTTGGGAGGCATTAGCATGGGTGGAGACAACAAGAAGCATTTAACTACTTCAAGGCCTCATTGCATTCTTCAGTCCAATCAATGCTATAATATTTCTTTTTTAATAGATTGTTGATTGGATGAATGGAAAACTTAAATCTGGGATGAACCTTCGATTGCACCGAGTTTCCCAAGAAATGACCTGATTCCAGACTCATCCGATGGTGGGATCATTTCGAGAACAACCCGTATTTTGGCTGGATCAACATCAATCCCTCGTGAAGATATAATGTAGCCCAGAAGTTTTCCTCCTGTCACACCAAACACACACTTCTCTGGGTTTAATGTGACACCATATTCAATTAATCATGAGAGGATGATACGAAGTACTTCTGGATGATCACAACACTTTCTTGCCTTGGCCAACAAGTCATCCACATAGGATTCCACAATTTTATGGATAAGATCATGGAATATGTATGTCATTTCCCACTGATATGTAGCGCCGCATTCTTAAGACCAAATGGCATGACAACGTAGCAATAAGTTCCCCAGGGAGTTATGAATGTAGTTTTGGCTTGATCCTGCTTAGATATTTTAATCTGATTATACCCTGAGAACCCATCCATGAGGGACAATAGTTCAAATCCAGTCTGTTACATCAACAATAACGTCAATGGATGGTAATGGGAAGTCATCCTTGGGACAAGCTTTGTTAATATCCCAAAATCTATGCAAATGCGTATCTTCCCATTCTTTTTGAGAACAGGATGATATTAGATACCCATTGTGAATAGTCAATGGGTTTGATGAATCCCACTTGGAGAAGTTTTATTACTTCCTCTTTTACCATGAGAGCCACTTTTGGCTTCATTGGTCTTGACTTTTGTTTAATTGGTTTTGCATCTGGTTTAGTGACAAGATTATGTACCACGATGTGTGGTGCAATGCCCGTCATTTCTTTATAGTTAAATGTGAAAGCCTTTTGATGTTCTTTGAGGATTTGGGTGTGTATTTCTATCTCTTCCGAGTTAACGAGGATCCCAACTTCAAAATTTTGGTTCTTCCTCCGTTCCAATGTTTATGTCAATGGTTTCTTCTATTAAAGAAGTGTTACCTTCTTCAAATTCAGGTGGGGCTGAGGTAGTTCCAAGCTTTCTCCATCTTCTATCTCGTAGATATCGAGATCCTTCTATGGAGGAGACTCTACCATGGGATTTCCAAAATAGGAAGAGGAATGTGGTATTAGGGAAAGATCCACTATGCGGTGAGCAAGGTGTAGCTCCGCATAGGTGTTTAGATATTCGAGAGTGACTCTATCATCATCAAAGTGATCCATGATAGAAAAATCATCCTCAGCTTCTCCATGAGTCAGGAGTGAGTTTGTTGGTATTTTACGCACTAATGGTTCGGTACGAAGTGATACTATGAAATTTGTATCTTCCAACTCACTATTTGGAGTGAAACGGGAAGCTGAGGTTGCTATTGAGTCTCATGAGAAGGTTCTGCTCTCGTGGGATTGCTTCAATTGATATGAAGTTAAATCCCTTGCTTAGATCTAATACACGTTGTTTTATAGAGTTGTAAATGTTCAGCCCTAGTTTCATATACCTCAGAGACTTGGTTTACAACTAGTTATGAGTCTCCTAGCACTCTAATGTTATCGACACCCATTCTTTTGCTAGGATGAGGCCAAGGAGGAGAGCTTCGTACTCAACCCCGTTGTTTGTACATTCAAAGTTTAATTTAAAGGTGAAAGGTAGGATCTTTCCCTCAGTGAAGTAAAGATCACTCCCGCCCCAGCTCCAAAGTGACATCTAGCTCCATCAAGTGGAGAGTCCAATACTTGCTTGGAAAAATGGATGTTGGGATATTTGTCATATCTATTTCTTTTTTTTGTTACTTCTACCATAAAAACTTCATCTGATGGAAGAGAAGCAATTCCTAGGGTGTGTCCCATACCCATAGAATCAAATGGTAGGAGAATAGGTAAGTCTTTCTCTAAAGAACTCGACAATTTTTGCAGTCCCTAAAGGACACTCGCTTTCTATAACGTTGGTCTCATTTTTGAGTGCTGGAATGTCCTCAGCTAGATTTGTAATTTCCAACTCTGTGGTGGGTATCAACTTCTCTTTTGGTTTTGAATTAATTGGTTTGATAAGTTGATTTGTTGGGAGTTCAAACTCGAGTGAACGCCTGGTCTTTTCTTCAAATCAGCTAGGTGTATATCGAAGGGTTTTGGGTCACCTTGTGCCACAAATATTTTCCCTAAGTGTAGAAATCTTATTTCTTGGAATAACGTGGAAGGGATTGCCTTCATGCGGTGTATCCATGGCTCGACCGAGGATCATATTATAGTTGGTTTCCCGATCTATAATATAAAATTCGGTGAGGACCGTCTTGGGTCCTAAAGTGACTGGTAAAACTATGGTTCCAATCAAGTGGCCTTTGAGGCTATCATAACCTCTTAACGTATTTCGTGTTGTGGAACAATTTGTCTCTCCATATCCTAACTTTTGAAGAAAAGTGAAGGGGACTATGTTAACTACTGCCCCATCATCAATCATTGCATTTAACATAATTATTATAAACCCATACTTGTAAATGTAAAGTTGGGTCACCTCTTCATGCAATCTCAAGATCTCTGTTGGCATTTTTCTTATATCAAATATAAACTCAGTATCCCTATCTAGCTGCCCCGGAGGATAAACGTCAAAGTCTACATGGTTTACTTGCATTTTCTGAGAGGAGGAGTGATGTTGATTAAATGACCAAGGCCTAATGCTTCTAAGAGGGCAGCCCTATGGGTGGGAGAGTTTTTTAACAAATCCAAAAAGGAGATGTGAGAGAAGGTTTTAGTTAAGTCATTAATTAAATCATAGGTGCCTATGGGTTTTACCAACGTTTGTTGAATGTTGTCTGTTCCAATGGATAACTTGGAGTTGGTTGAGAAGAATAATCCCGTGTTCTTGTTATGGTTTCTACGGGTAGCTCGGTGTCTAACTCCACCAAACCAACTATCTTAGTTTGGGGTCGAGTTCCTAGTTGGGGTGCGACTGGTGGATTTAATGAAGTTGAAGCTTCATGATCATTGTTTCCTATTATAACACCCTTGTTTGTTCCACTAGGATCTAGCCTGTTATTGTTAGAATGGTTTGGGAGTGGATCATTAAAGATCTTGAGGGGTGCATTTTGAGGGGAAATTCCCCCGTATAAGTGTTTGGCGTGGGTACTAAGAATTTTGCTAAAAACATATCTATAAAGAGTTGCTTTTGATCTTCTGGAAAATGCTGCATGAATTTATTGTAGTCACGACAAGTCCTAGTATCGTGGCCTTGAATCTTGTGGAAGCCACAATACAAATTGGGATTATAATTTTGAGGTTGTTGATTTAAAACCTGTTGTGGCCCAAAATTCTGATAAGGTTGCTGGTTGTTAGAGTTAAAATTTTGAGGTTGTTGCCTTTGGTTTTGACTCTGATATCCAGTTGGGTTTTGATTTGGACCTTGTGTTTGGATTTTTCATTATTGTTGTTGTTGTTTTGTTGTTGTCATGGTGGATGATTAAAATCCACCGCGTTGATTATTGGAGTAAAATTGTTATTTCACTGATTATTAACAGGTGGCAAAATGTTTACAACGTTTTCCCTTTTAACTTGGTCAGTTACTCCATCTGTTGTAACTCCGTGGTTCTTGTTAAGGATCTTAGGTCCTTGATTAGCATTCCCAGTATTAGGATAGGCCATGTGTTTTTGATTGGGAGTGGTTAATTTCCCATTTGTTCCATATGTCTTACGACCACTATCTATCACCGCTTGGTCGATTCGGAGAGCACTCTCGAGTACTTCATCATAAGTTCTTAGTGGGAACTTCTGACTTCTTCCTTTATCTCTATTGAGAGAATTAAGGAATAAATCACATAGTTCCATTTGATCCATGTTTGGAGCACTTGCTGATGAGTAGAGAACCATACGCCATCTTTGAATAAAATGAGCAACGGATTCATTATGTTCTTGTTTAATATGCAAGAATTCCCTGATTCCCGTTCTTAACAATTTGTTCATGTCAAAAGCTTTGATGAACTCGACACACGAGTTGTTTAAATGAGTGTATCGAGGCTTCAGGTATTCTATAATACCAATCAAGGGCAATACCTTCTAAGGTTTTAGGGAATATCTTAGCAACAACCCCATCCCAAGGGAGTAATTCCCATATGGTCAGTGGCATAGGCCTTAATGTGTGCATTTGGATCCCCTTCCCCTTTATATTTGGGTAAATCAGGAAGAGGTCTTGGAAGCATAACACTTTGTATGGTGAAGTCTAGGGGCTCTTTTAAATATTCTGAATAAGTCCCTACTACGTAGGCCTCGACCATCGATGGTGCTTGCACGAGGGGGTGGGGTGGCAAATGGTTTGTTGATATGGCATAAAGATATGTATTTAGGGGACATAAGGGAATCCTTGTGGTTGAACGAACATCCCGGAGAAGAGAACATGTCTCCTTGTGGTGACTTTGAATAAATGTTTAAGTAAGGAGGAGCATTGTTCTGGTATGGGTTGTTTGGTGCCAAGCCGGGAGGTGTCATGTTTTCAACTGGAGCGGTGTTTGAAAACGCGGTCCTAGTTGGTGTTTGTTAGTGGGTAATTATAAGGATTTTGAGGAGGCATGCCTAACGTGCCTGTTCCTGTAAGGAGGTCAACCTAACTGGGGATGATGCGGAGGGTTGGGGATTCCTACTTGCCCAAAATATGAATTTTGGTTTGCTTGAGCAAGTTCCAGCCCTCTAACCTTTTCAACTAAGGCTGAAATGACCTCTATTGGTGAAGACACAATGTTTTTCCTTAATGGCATTTGTTGTATACCTTGAGGTTGTAAAGGGGTGTGATACCCTACTATGAATTGATCATTACCCTGCCAAGCTTCACCGAGGGTATTTCCCATAGGTGGAGGAATGGGGTGTTTTCTTGGAATAGGGTATCAGATTGTGTTTGTAAACTCCCTATAGGTGGATACATGTTTTGGAAGCATTTGTTCACTTTTAGCATAGCGTGCTAAGTACTCCTCATCCAAAAATGGGAGTGGATCTGACTGTCTACTGATCTGTGGTCTGAACAAGACCCGAGGAGATGAAATGGATTCTCCAAGTAAACGTCATATTATTAGAGCCTGATGGCTCTATTTGTTGTGTTTGTGTAAGCTGATCTAACTCCTCAATTCGAATGAAGAACTAGAACTAGTTCTGTGAGGGGGAGTTTGAGATGACAAGTAATTACTTGAATAGTTATCAGCCCATGCAGAAAGTGAGGGTGATGGTTGTCTATTTGTTTGACTATAGTTTGCTTCAAGACCTGAGAGAGGTCTACCATATGCATCGTATCCCGACATATTCGGGGTATATGAATACCCATAGAATAATGGGAAAGAGCGAAGGTGGATGGAAAGAAATGAAAAATAAAAGAGGAATAACTATTTTGTTTCACGTCGGGTTCACCAATTTTGTACGATGGAAAAGTGACATGCGAGCATGGAATCTACAAGTACTCTTTCCTCATACCCGACCTCCCGAGGTCGTGCCGAGACAGCCAGTGAATGTGGAATATAAATGGATACAGAAAACTAATTGGGTAATCTTATATCCTCAATACGCAATAATGGAATCTGTGAATCTAAGGCAAAGAAGGCCCTCCTAACCTGAATTGGTGTAATGGATCGCTCAGATATAATAGGTTCTATTCGAGGCTCCAATCAATGTCGAGCTCTACCGAGATCCTATTTTATTGTTGTTGATACGTGGGAAGTGACCTGTGGGAGCTTCGTATATATCCAAATAAGGTCATGAAAATGGTGATGGAGGTTTAGGTGGATTTCTCCGGGAACTTTATGGGTGATTTTCTGGTCTAGTCCAAAAAATATTAGATTGATCGGCTTCTATATTTAATAAGGAGAATTGTGTATGATATCTGGTGGAGTGGTGAGGATCTAAATACTAGTGTTCATAAACCAAAATCAATACTTAACGATTTGTAGGCCCATTGGGTCAGGGACTCAGGGATCACAACCGTGAGTTCATGGTTGTTGGACCTCTTATGGTCATGTGAAGAATCAATCCCTTCTTCCGACTATCCAATAATCATACGCCTTTTCAACCTCTATGTTTAGAACTAGAAGTTGTATAATTTTCTCATAATACCTTACAGGTGTTCTGGCAACTTGAATGCGTAAGCTAGTATCTATGTCAACGAGGAGGTCTCCCGTGCAGGTCAGTCAGGAACTAAAGGATCACAACCAAATACTTGTTCTCTTTCGAATCCTTGTACATATCATTCAGATATTTTATCAAGGTAGTCTATAGTTAGGATGATTTGACCAAAATGTGTATGCCTTGTCATCTTCGATATTTAACCCTCTCAATTGTTCACTAATTGCTTGTAGGTTTGTCATTGCTCGAAAGACCTATGTATCCTAAGGTCTTGATCTATATCAGCTAATGTTGTGGGTAGATTTGGTTGAGGCACTATTGGTTCAAATATATATTCTCTAGGCTCTCTAGGTCCCGTGATTGTCATGCAAAATGATTCAACTTTAATTAAAATTAATAAACTAATTATGAAAGATGTATCTACACTATGCATATATTCTTTTTATTTTTGTATTTTCGATGAAGTATTTTAACGAAATTAAAGAGCAACTATTCTAATATATTTAGAAAATGGACAACTAATCTAGTAATAGAATTAAAACAAACAAAATAGCCTAGTGTGGCTATTTTCCTATGCAGTTGTGAATTTATCCTAAATATCTAAGCAACTAATTGTTTTAAATTGAAAGACTCTCGATCCTACCTCAGAAGTGAGGAATGAATCATGGTTTCTTAGAAACTATCAATCCCCACAGCTTCCCTGGCAATATCAAGAGCGAGCTTTGACTGAAATAAAATAATTTACTACTCTATTTGATACGTCAGAACTAGAACTTTGATAGCTCAAACCCGGCATTTATGTAATAAAGTGGTAAATCCAGTGTGGTGTGACTTTGTCCCTCAAGCAGATCTCCTCATTTCCTTCATGTTCTCTCTGAATCTAGAAAAGTGTGTATATGATAATATCAATAATAAGGAACTTATTCAACAATGGCAGCTTTTGGATATAGACCGAATACAATGCGAGTAAGAGAGAGATAGTGCAAGTGAACAGAGCTTGACTATGCAATTCCTAGCTGGGATTTATTGTGGGAATACAACACAAATGTGCCGAGAGTTTTAGAATCTATCCTTGTGACAAAACAAAACCTGTAACTCTAAATGGATTCTAATCTAGAAATGAAACTATTCTATGCTAAGCTGATTGTATGGAACAACAATGAAATAAGATGAAACAAGAAGATTGAATGACTTCTAAACAACAAAGGAAAGCTAATAATTGATGCAAAACATGAAACTAATGGAATTCTAAGCAAGAAACTCAAAGACTGAATGATTAAACAGAGAAGGAGAGGGGCCATTTGTTTGAAAACAAGCTGGCTATTTATAGAAAATGCATTTACCAGAGGGTAACTCCCAATTGAACTCTTTTACTATAAACAAAGGGAAAACACTATTCACAGGGCAGCCAAAACATAAATGCAAAGCAAAGTAGCTGAAGAATGTGGGTAGAAATTGAAGATTTACGTTTGACGCGATCGTCGGAACTTTCTGGAAAACACAAACAAGACCGCCGCCTTGTGCAGGCAGGCGGCGGTTACATGGACCCACACTCATCTGGGCGGTGGTCACGAGACCGCCGCCTGTGGGGGGCGGTCTCTCACCATCAAGACCAAAATGCAAAGAAAAAAGGGGGGCAGAGGGCAAAACAAAGCATGTGGAGGCCGAGCGGGCATGCGGGATACAAACATATACTTGGCGAGCTTTTCTAGATTCCAAACACCTTGTAAGGAGACTCCGTATCATCATTGGGGTATTGATTTTGGTGTGATCTAGAGACAATCGGGACTGTAGCTATTTATGGATATGACTAGAACTAATGCTATAGTGGTTAATAGCAAGTTATGGAACTAAGGACCATGTCGTAAAGGAGCCCACACTGGATGACAGGAGCACTTGTGCGCTAGTGTCCGATCTAGGCACCGGTGACTACACACAAATATTCGGGATCTACTTTTTCGGGGTTTGAGGGTCTTCAATCCAATGTCCGATTTGTCAATTTGACTTCATTATTAGGGTTTTGATACAACCTTTAACCTTCAAAACAAACCCTAGCTATCTACACAATCTCACAAACACATTAGATATGAAATAAAAATGTAATATGTGAAGTCGACTCACCCCAAAGAACACCCGAAGAGTGAACTTATGACCAAGCATTGTACTACATTCTAGACTCCATGTAGTTATATGTGAGTGTGTGTAAAATAGTGTCCTTAGGTCACCCTCACGCCGATGACACCAAGATAAGCGGCTATAGCTAGTTTAGATGAAAATGTGTGATATGAAATTCAACACTTCCCCTTCCTATGCAGTGTATGCAACCAAAAAATGCAGTCCCTTGTGATAGTAGTGGTAGTATGTAGATGAGATAGTCCCTTAGAATTTCCAGCCATAATAATAGTGTGTATGTTGTGTATATATATGAATCTCTTGTTTGAATTTCAACACTAGTGACACAAAAGGCCGACTATGAACATGGGATAAGGATAAGAAAAATGAAAAGGCCAACCAAAAATGTCAAAATGTGAAAAATAAATAAATAGGACAAGAACATCGAGGATGGACACAATTTCCTAGGCTAGTGTCCAATGTGGGTGCTAGTGTCTTGGGATAAATGACGACAAATGTGAGAAAACAGATAGACAGGGATCCCTATGACTTGATCAAGTGTATGCAAAAATCAAAAATGTGGAAGAATCACAATAGAAAACAATCAAAGAACATGGATAGACAAGAGATAATGTCACCAGTGAATACTTTTCTTACTTAAGATTCATATAATATGTAGAGCTACCCGCCTCCTAGTGTGAATACTTTTCTTATGTAATATGTGTGTGATTTTTCGTCTACACTACCTTATCAAGGTAAACTTAAACCACCAATGGAGAGATAAAGTCATTTTTTTAATGTGTTGGCATAACTTTCTACTTTGACCTCTATCAAGAGCTCTTTACACCATTGTTAATATATTCATGAGAGCCACAACTTTGATATATATATATTTTAATGATTCCAAATGGAATTTATGAGACTATCCTTCTTGCAAAAGATTAGTCCAATAACAAAAGATGGAAGAAACTATATTTGTAAAATAAAACAAGAAAACTTGATTACATGTAATATCAAATTACATTACAATATCATTAGAAACATCTAGAGAGAAACATCCTTTGAGCATGCTCAATACAATGCTAATCATGGATTCCTTACACTATCCTACACCTTAGCTTTTATACTATTTTAATCAAGTTAGCAATTACTTCTTATGCATGTAGGATTATTAATAATGGCTCATGGGACAGCTTATAAAGCATATGCATTCATAGCCTTTATTACAACATGGTTTATAATGAAAGAGTTAGGAAAAAAGGTCACATGACATTTTTTAAACTAATAGAAAATGATGTTTTGTCATATATGCAAAGATTCCTCTTTCATCGAGATCAAATAGGAAAAAATTCATACGAAATTGTTATAAGAGTATAATAGAAAAGTTGTATATGTATAAAATATCTTTCCAATAATGAAAGGAACAATCAAAATAGAGGCCGATCCAGAATTTATTCCAAAATTACAAACCCATTCTACTTTTTCCAAAAGATTCCATTTTTGGCATTCAAACCATTTCAAATATGTACAAAATCCCCAAAACTTGTAATACGAAAGTTTTAGGTCTCTAAAATATCTTTCCGGTTATAAAAAGTACTCAAAACAAAGGTTAGGGTAAAAGGTTATGATAAAATGAGATATTGATAATCTCTTTGAATTCTTTCGTAGGATCAACCTCAACACAATCATGTTGGTTTAGCCAAGCAAAGTAATAAAGATCAACTTCCTTACAAATTAATTTCCTTATGGGATTGACTGTCTCAAGTTTAAAGTTCTAGAAACACACTAGAGCCCGTAGCTCTACCCAAATAAGGACTTTGAGGACATTTGTTTAGTAACTCTAAACTCATAGGTATGATGGGCTAAAACTATGAAGTTATATAGGTAAGAACTAGTAGCTCGACTTGGAAAGTGAAATTTGCACTTGTGAAGTCTCCTTAAAGGAAAACAAGAAGAAAGCCTTGGTGAGATTTCGACTCCAATGACATGGATTTCATTGGGCTATCAATGTTGTTGAATAAAATATCGAGAGAGTCTTCCTAAGAAATACAATTGGCATAAGAGAGGCAACTAAACAATTATTTTCATACTATTTGAACGTTGATTCAATAGAACCAACATTTAACAAAACATCAACTTCATTACCTTGTCATACACCTTTGGGACAAATTTTTGATCTCTCTTGGATATCATTCTCCACACCTTCTACGACAAAAGTTACAACCGATTGGTTAAAGACCATATTTATAGACCTAAACCACTCACGTGGTCCAACGTTAGTGTCGAATTTGATACTGTAAGGTCTTAAATATCATATTATAATAATAATGTGCAAACAATAAGGCTTGAAAACCAACCAAACAAATGGCCCACAAGTAAAACCCTAATATAACATGTTGCTTTCATCTATAGATGTAACACTTTCTTATTCATTGCTCAACATTATGAAATAAAAGGCTAATACAAATGAAAATTTCTTTAATAACCCTAGTGGTGTCGATGTTTATTGAAATTAAAAAGGGTAAGATCCTTGAAAATTTAGCCTAAATTACTACTAATAAAATCCATTATACTTATGTCAAGAGGCGTTTCTACAATGGCGAATAAGGCTGTAATGGAGTGCGTTGTTCAATTTTATTCTCGATATTAAATTTGACATTCATTTGACCGTCATGTGACAATTTATTCATAAATTTGACTTCTATTAGACTCGTCACTTAAATAGTTTTGTTTCTTTTTCTTTTTGGATAAGTCAATCAAAAAATAATAATATCTTGGCCATGTAGAAATGTTTAGGTCTTTTTTTCTTGAATGGATATTTTTACCAAAGGACACAATCGCGTAGCTAAATGATTCCATTTGCCACAAATCAATGAGAAATTGATATCTGTTGGTGTATTTCATATAGATACATTTATTATAATATACTTATTATATTTATTTATAATTGTTGTTTTTTTGGTATACTTATAGTACCCTTGCATAGTTAGGTAAGTGCCATGACTGATATCTCTTGACATATTTTAGGTTAATATCTAGTTGAAGACAAAAGAACTGCCACTCCATATTCATTTTTCTTGTAAACATTTTTCAATTCCATTGGTTAAAAAAACATTGTTTTACCCAAAGCAAAGGCAGGATTATTACATCATAGAAGTTCACTTTCTATTGGAAAGGGGCATAGAAACTTCAAAGTCAATTAGAGGAGTGGGTATGGAAAGGCTGACGAAGATAAATGAACAGTTCCTGTAGTTTGTTGCAACTATAACTTCATTAATCCTGCACCATAATGCCTCTATAGCTCCAAGCTCCGCAAAGGGCCCCAAGAATAGGTCCAAAAATATACACCCACAGACCCTTACAATTGCCGGACATTAATGCAGGTCCCAAAGATCTTGCTGGGTTCAAGGAAGCTCCTGACAGTGGCCTGAACATTAAACGCCATCCCTTCATTAATACAAAAGCTATTCCAAACCAAACCAGAAAAACAAACCAAAAACCAGTGCAAGAAAAGTTTAGCATATATATAAAAACTCAAATGCAACGTTAGTTCCACACATACCCTCCAAATAAAGCACAAAAACCAATTGTGCCACCCACTGCAACCCCTATCATATGACCAACCTGCACAATGAACCATTGCCATGTTAGTTGGTGGGAGTTTGTAATAGGCTTAAAGTGGTATTAAGGGGCAATTTTACGGTTGTGATAGTTTGTAACTTACTGCTTTAGGATCTGTGACCATTGCAGACAAGACAAACATGAGTATGAAGGTAAGCATGAATTCAAAAAGTAGGGATTCAATATCTTTTCCCACAGGAGAATTGACAGCAACATCAATGGATATGTTCACAACTGTTGCTTTGAGTGCAGCTGCAGCCACTGTTGCACCAACTACCTGAGCTACTATATAAATGGGCAGCTGCAATTATCACAAGGATTGTTAAACATCAGTACAGTACTATTTCATGGCATCATACCAAAAAATAAAATAAAAAATAGGTGGTTTAAAAATGTGGGGGGTTCATGGAATTCAATTACCTCCTTGATGGGAAGTTTTCCAACAGTTGAGAAGGCAATACTAACAGCAGGATTCATGTGAGCACCAGAGATATGTCCGACAGTGTAAAGCATTGCCATTATAGTCAGTCCAAACACAGCAGCAACTCCAATATGAGTTAACACCTTGTCCCTTGCTTCTACCATGATTCCTCCACACCCAGCTAACACTAATATAAAAGTTGACAAAAACTCTGCTACAGCCTACACACATTCCATTTCTACCTCATTAATAAACAATGGACAAACATATATACATAAACATGACACATACACACATATGGAAATCTTATGATACCTTCTGGGCGGTTGTAGGCTCTTTGATCACGTTAACAATTTTAGTTGGCTTTCCTTTTTCAATATCTGGATTTGTTACATGTTGAGGGGAATCATAAGCTTCAGAAACATATTCATTTTCGGCTTCGAAGCTCTTTACCTTACTTTGATTACTGGAATTACGTCCTGGCGTTCCCATGGCTAAGAACTCTCTATTCCTTGCAAGAATGTGTGAAATTTAGCCACATATTTTCACAGGGATTCTACCCGGCTTTCTTATAGGCTGTTAGACTTCTCACGTTGATTGTGATGTTCGAGTATTTTATTATTAATTTATTCTATTTTCGTTTTTTTATTAAGGTCATAAACAATGGGTATCAGGATGATTGGAAATTTTGTTTTAAAAGACGTGATATCATAAGCATTGTCGTTAATCCTAATGTATCTCCACCATGATTACAATGGAATTGTCAATGTATGGTTGTCTTCTTAAGGTTGTTACCGTCTTTAATATTTGGGTCTGCATTTTTTCTAGCTAAGTTTAGAAGTACATTTGACTATCACATCTTTCTTAGAAAGTACATTTCAATGTTACATTTTATACAAATTTTATGGTTTGAATCCTGTGATGTTACAAATAAGATTGATAGGTAGCATTTCTCTTGTGTAAGAGCTTGGCTCCTCAAAGCTCTAGATCAGTAGATATTTTATGATCCATTTATATAAATTTAATGTTCTATAAATTTCTATGCTTCTTAAAGTGGCCCGCAAGAGAAGTTCAAAAATACACATAATTTCAAATTTAATTATAATAATACATTAAACTTTATAATATATATTGTCCACTTAAATTTAATTAATATTATTTTTAATTTAGTGATATTTATAATAATAATTTTAGCTAGAAGTTGTTTCTCTTTCCTACTTTTTAAATCAAGTAAATCCAAAATATTAATGTATATATTTAAATTATTTCAAGTTAAATTTTATAAATAATCCTATTTCATAATATTTTATTTTATTTATCTTTTATGTTAATCATTAAATTGAAAAAATGATTTGTACTATAATATTAATATAGAAAACATTAAAATAAATATAATTTTTTAGTTTAAACTTATTTCACAATTAAAAATATAAAATGTAATAGAATGTTATCGTTTATGAAAATATAAATAGCAAAAAACAATAATTAAAGATTATAAAGTCCACATACATCTAAATATTTTCTTTTCCCAATGTTGTTATGTAATCCGTTTAATATTTCTTTTAAAAATACATTTTGTCATGTTCTCAGCTCCACTGTTTTATATGGTATAACATTTGGTAGGCATTTTCCTTAGGATCATATATTCCTCTACTTTAAGGGACAAAATATACCAAATAAGACAGCACACTAAGAAACAATCCTTTCATATTTTGGAACCCTTCGAATAAGAAATTATTGTTGGGATTCAAATCTTTCAATAATTAAGACGACGGAATATTCTATGAGAGGAAGAGTTTTCTAGAAATGGGTCAAATATTTTTTAACTATTACGTAAAGTAATATATATGAATTATTCCTTAAAAAGAATAGATAAAGAAAACGAGGATGGTATTCTTAGCAGACCTAAGCCGGCTTGGTCTCAACATGATTTTAATGGAATTCTCAGTGATAGGACGTATTTTATAAATTAAAAAGGGTATGTATTAGTAATTGCATGTGAGTTGTAAATTATGTGGAAGAAAATAATAATGTAAATTTAGTTGGACTTTGTTTTATAAGTGAAATATATGTTATATTAATTCATATATTTTAAGAAATATTTTATATCTAAAAGAGTTTTATTTTGTTTAATTTTTTTGTTGGGTGTTAAATTAGTTTCTTTGTCATGTTAATTTAGTTAATTTAGTTTTACATTCAACGGGTTTGTTATATTTCATATTTTTGTTCATCTCAATCAACTATGAAATCGAATCAAATATATGCTCTAAATATTTAACACACTAACGGGATCTAAACAAATAACCGCTTCTAGCCATCAAATTATTATACATATCATATGGACACATAATTAGATAATAATAATGAAATTATAAGATGACGTGAATTGTTGAGGTGTGGAGCTTAACATTCGTGTTTCAAGAATAATCTCATCACCATCTGATTTGTTTTCAAATTTATTCATTCTCTACGAAATATTTTGGATCATTCCATTCAAGGTGAACGCATCCTCCACAGCCTCCATGCGTATTAAGAGAAAGGGATTGCCTTCATTCGGTGTATCCATGGTCGGCCGAGTATCATATTATAATTAGTTTCCCGATCTATAATATAAAACTCGGTCAAGATTGTTTTGGGTCCTAAGGTGACCGGCAGATATAGTTCCTATCGAAGTGGCTTTAAGGCTATCATAGCCTCTCGAATGTATTTCGAGTGGTGGAACAGCTTTGTTTCCCCATATCCTAGTTTTTGGAGGAAAGAGAAAGGGACTATGTTAATCTGCGGCCCCATCACAACCATTGCCACATGTTTTCCATAGTTATTATAAACTCATACTTGTAAGTGTAAATTTGGATCACCTCGGCGTGCGATCTCAAAGATCTGTAGGCATTTTACTTATTTCGAATATGAATTCGACATCCTTGTCCATTGCCCCTGAGGGTGGATATCAAAATCTACGTGATTTACTTGT
The DNA here is from genome assembly GCA_018340775.1 of Taxus wallichiana var. yunnanensis. Taxonomy (NCBI): domain Eukaryota; kingdom Viridiplantae; phylum Streptophyta; class Pinopsida; order Cupressales; family Taxaceae; genus Taxus; species Taxus wallichiana. The sequence goes on along the minus strand of CM031241.1, from coordinate 511,993,931 downwards.
GTTTCAGGAGGTGGAGTGATGTTAATTAGATGACCTAGACCTAATGCTTCTAAAAGAGCAGCTATTGTGAGTAGGAGAGTTCTTTAGTCCTTTACACAATGACCATAATATATGAATACACAAAGATTTTATTTGTGAAATAAAAATTACAGACATGATGTCAACAACAATCTCTCGCTCCGATACCATGAAAGGAACCATATCCAAATCGTACCAAGCCAAGAACATAGATGCTAATCAAACACCACGATCAATAAGATAAGAGCAATTCGCAAAATAGCTTTACATAAAACCATTACAAACAAATGAACAACAATATCATATATTATTATGGAACTCAACGCAATACATTGAGAATGGGCCTTGCTTAAATAAGCAAGAAATAACAATCTAAGAACCAGTTAAGGTCAGATCAAGTCATAAATCAATGAAATAACTAACCATCAAAGAACTAGTCAAGACCATAGATTTAGGAGAGAACTAGACATCAAGGATCTAGTCAATACCATAGATCAAGGAAAGAACTATACCTAACAACTAGATAATATCTCCTAATATCTAAATAAGATAAAAGAAATATCCACACACATAAGTGGGTGAGGATAAATACAATAAAGGTAAATAAGGTACCTAGGTGAACATGAGCTAAGGTAAATACCTACTCTAACAGTGTTCATACAACAAATAATCACGTGCAATAACCATAAGAAAAATATCAACACAAGACACAAGATATAAGGGGGAAACCCTCAAGGGGAATAAAATCCACTTTGAAACACTATCTTATATTGATAGGTTTCTGAATTTAGTGAGGCTCCAACCCATAAAGAGCACCAACCCTAAAAGGAACACAAACCCCTAAGTTTGTGAAGCAACAACTCCACAAGGAGGATACAACCCCAAATATGATCAAAACCAACTCAACCACCTTAAGATGTTTAGATATATGATTTATTTCTGCCACAATTGATGGAGATCAAGTATACATCTCACACTTCTTCAATCAAACCCTAGGTGACCAATCTTCACAAAACAAACTCTTCAATCACTTCTCAAATATTCAAACCCTTTCACACATGTTAAATGATTTTTATACACCTAAAATACACTTGTTTTAGCCATAATCATGCTCCAACACCTGCAAATAACTCACACCTAGGTCACTCACCTTGCACACACACAACTAGCTTGCAAAAGCACCCAAAAACATGCTTTTATAAGATCCTCATGATTTCAAATTCAAACACAATAATTTTCCCTCCTTTAGATTGACCCATACATCAAGGAAAAAATCCAAAATTTTAATTACAACATTCATAAGTGACCCAAGTAGGTCGGCCTAACTAAAAACCTCATTACATGTGCCAAAAATGGCTCAAAACCCCATGGGCACAATCTTAAAATTGCCCTTACATCAAAACCATACTTATTCATGACCCATAATTCATTAAAAATGATTAAAATATCATTTAACATTCATACATGGTCACAATTTATCTCAACCAATCAAATTATTTCATTTAATGGGCCCAGTGCACTTTGTAAATCTCAAAACTATTGTTTCCTACACCCTTCAACACCCTAGAAACTTCATTAGGTCACCAAATCACTTCCACATGTCAAAACCATACCATGTAACAACTTGATGTAAATTCCACAACATTTATAACACTTATAATCATGTTATAATCCTTGAATCAACCTCCTACTCAAACCACAACCACTTTTGTCTTCACCAAATCAACTTGCCAAAATAGTTGTTTTCAAATATTATATCATAAAAAAATTTATACAAACATTAAAAAACTCCAAATGGATTAACTTTATGTCACATTCATCTCTATTCACATTCCAGGTAATAGCAAGCATCACCTAATCTATCACATGCTTCAAACAACTCCAAACTTGCACCAAAACACATCTTGTTCTGCACTAGTAAAACTATTCTTGTCCAAATAATGTCCTAGAAACCATATACCTTATCATAAATCAAACCTTATATCATTAGAAATATATTTGAATCCTCTTTCCAACACAACTTGAATCGTCTTCAAAATTCACCTCGTAGCTCTTGTTATGGTCATTTTACATAGCATTGCTTTTTGAGGCCTCAAAACTACCCTTTGACTAGTCAACCTGAATGGACCTCAAATGACCATGTACCTGCATTAACATGTCCTTAAACCTCCATGGAAATAAATATTATCTCACATACATCATGCACCATCAATTTAGCATGCTACTCCTTTGGAAAACCTTGTCCAAAACATTCTTCTTCATAAATTGACTTGTTTGAGTGGGGCCCACTCATCACCATGACCTCAACCATACATTTATGGAAATATAAGAGATTCCTATACATCATAAAATCATCAATTTTGATGAATCAATAAAAAATGGGTCACTATACCTCTTCTTTTACAGATTGCTCCTAGCTAGGGTTTTATACCATTTTATCTTCTTAACATTCATTCATAAAAACATGATGATATCATGGCCTAATTTTTTTAAACCTTCTAGAATCACCATAGAAACATCACTGAAATCCAAAAGGTCCCATGTAAATCACAAAATTCACAATGAGCATTAGAAGTTCAAATTCGAGCTAGATTTTCACTTGTTCTTGACCTTATCTCACATAAATTGTCATATCTTGCAAAATTATCATCCTATAAACCTAAAATTTTTCTCAAATAACCATGAAACATCACACTAACATATTAAATCATCATAATGTCAATATCATACCTCAATCTCTCTAGTCATTAAGACTTACCTTTGCTTACATGTATGTTCCTCACTATAGAAGCTAGGGTCAACTGAAAGAATGCAATAACTCATCATAAAACCTATGAAAATTACCCAAAAATACCTAATATACCATTATATACCTAAATTCATGCTTCTATGAGCTCATATAGCTCCAAAACACATTGTCACACCTCTAAGCAACCATGTTTGCTCCAAATAAGCACTTGTAAACCACCTCGTATCTATACCACGCCACCGCCGTGAGTTATAAATCACCCTCCAAACCTGATATCCATCATGTCAACATACTTCTCAAGCATCTAAGAAGCTCATACTATCATGCTACATCTCCTAGGCACCTAAATAGGCTTGCAAGAGAGAGAGCAATCCTCATTGAATCTCATTGTATTAGACAAAACACATTTGAACCATCATCTTAGCATCACGTACATAATCATAAGACCTTAATTAAACATACACTTTATTTTTCATTCCTTTGCTCACGTACAAAACTAAGTATCATCATGTACAAAACTTCCTCATAATACTTAGTTTTCATTCCTTTGCTCTCCTGCATGATTTTTAGGAAAAAGAACTTAAGTCCTTAACTTAAGTGAATTCATCCAAATAAGCATGGGTGCTATTTTGGACAATAGTTTGGTGAATTTCAAGGGACATCTACCTACTAGTTTAGTTGACCAATAGCCTAGCTTATCCATTGGGAATGGATTAGAGCATGCATCTTAAAAATAATCCCAAACTTTAAAACTCACCCCCTGAATCGCATGCAAAGACTAAACTTGGCACTAGTTTGAAAATAAGCTTTGGAGCTTAAAGGAAAAATATACTTGAAACCGCCCCAAAATATTTTATTTGATGCCCAACACGGAATGATCTAGACTATGTGCAGTTGTAAAGAGGCTCACAAAAACTATGTACAAAAGAGAAATCATACATGATCCAAATGGAAACATGTAGAGTGTGCAAAGCACTTGTTTTACAAAAAGAAAACCTAAACTACTCCTACTCTAACCAAGATCAAAGAAAGCTAAACAAATCCACATATTGGTTGGGAAAAGTAACTTCCCTTCCTTATAAAATGTGGCCATGAGATCAATTCTATAACTAGATCAAGTGGTGGAAGTGAAAACATGGTCCACACCCCCTTTTTTCTCAAAATATCATCCTCAAAAAGAACAAACACCTCCTCTAGTTTCTTTGCATTTGGTTTGGATAGATGCTTTGGTAATATTGTCCAATTTTGCACCCTTACAAAATTTGAACAACTTTAAAGTCACGAATAGGAACGTAAACCACGGAATATTTTAAGCATGTCACGAAGTCAAAAAAATTGTAGGGTGAAAGAAAATTCCGTGGATGCATTGAGTACCACGATTGATGAACTAAACTTGAAAATGCAAAGACCTAAATTCGTGGAACAAAGTGAATACAAAAACTACATGGTGAAGAATATGAAGTCTGTGGAAGCCAACATGAAGTCATGCCACATTAGAGGTTCTTCTTGAAGTGGAGGAATTAGTAGAATCGAAGTCAAAAAGGCCGAGGAAGCTAGAAATCATGTAGAATCAAGATAAAAACCATGTCTCAAAGGAAAACAAAAATTTTCTACAGATTACTAAAATTAACATGAATTTCAATATGATGATTTGATATTTGTAAATCTGATATTATTTGAAGAAATCTTAACCTTCTCCATGCAGAAAAATCGCATTTCATAAATTTAGGTGGGTGAAGTAAAGGAAGACTCCCCAAACACACAAATGGTCTAATCAGGATGGCTCAACCACCATGAATTAAATGCAACATAGGTGGTGTTCCTTCTTCAGCAAGGCATTTAGAGTGGGGAAGAGAAATCCTTGAGCTTTCATCCTCCTTTTTATATTGATCATAGTTATCGATCTTCTCATAAAATTAATGAAGGTGGTTGGGGGCTGAATGATAATTCAATTTCCCCTTTCTTTTCTTCTTTATCTTTCTTCTAATTTTCTATATATTGTTTAATGCCCTTTTTAATGTTGGATAATTTGGGAATACAAGGACATCATTTTATGATATGCATTTGTGTTATGAAGGTTGCATTCCTTGGGTTATGCTTTTATAAATGTTTTTGCATCTTCCTCGTGTATTGTGATGATCTAAGGATGACCTCTAAGAAATAAATCTTTGTTTTGGGCTCATTTCTTCCTTAGCTAACATTTTATCAAGTGCATCTCTTTCCTCTCATTCACTTCACATGTGTGTTGTCATACGCATTGTTGGAGAATATGTGTCTATTTTACATTGTGAAAGTGGAATCCTGGATACGAATTTGATCTGTGGCTTTCGTTTTGGCCCTCTTCATCATTGTTTTCTTCCATTTTATCTCTTTCTTAAGTATTCATCCCCTTATTTTTTGTGCTATCACCTTCTCTAGTTTAGGTTTATGTTTTATGCATCTCCTTCTCACCCTTGGTCCCTTAGAAAGTTAGAGTAGAGCTAGATAGTTGAATTTCAATTCCTAGGAGTAGTTTAGCATTAGGAGTAAGTAGAGGAAGTTGACCTTCTCCGGAAGGTCTATCTCAGTTCGACTCCCACAACTTAGAGATAGTCCCATGTTGTCTCAAATATCGAATTGTCTATGATTTGGGCATGGGTGCACATTTTAGCTCCAACAGTTTTGGCATACCCATATGGTGGGACATTTAAAATTAATATTTCTAGTTTTATCAAGTTTTGATGTGTATCTGGTGAATCTCTCTCGCCTTTGAGGCTCTGCGCATAACACACCTAGTGACTCCTTTTAAAATATCAACTGGTTTCAGCAATATTGGTGATTTAAGGGTCCTTGATTCATGAGAAGGATCCAAACATGGTTGAGAACAAGAGAAGAAGGAATATTTGATTATTTACAATTATCCCCAAGCAGAGGAAGAAGAGGAAGATAGATTCAAATATCTTCATCTCCTCCAAATCAAACTCTTTTAACACCTCCACCGGTAGGCCCTTCTTATAATCAACAAGAGTTCTCATACTAATTAGAATGGATCATTAACAACTACTAACTTAGAATCCATTCGTAAAATTCACTAAGTAGTCCGCTCACCCCGAATGCTCAAAATACTATTCCAGGTAAAGCCTTGAAAAACATCCCATATTTTCATCTGGAGAAAATCACACTACTCCAGTTGACCACATTCAAGATATTGCAAATGTTTGTGTTATCCATGAAATTGTTGAGATGGATGTAGCAGTAAAACTTTTGGATTCTTTGCATTGAAAGGAAAATATCTAAAATGGTTCGAAGCCTAGGGGCGGGAAAATTCAAAACTAGGATCAGTTGTGTACAACCCTTTGTGACCAATTTGGAGAAAGAGTAGACAACCTATCTCTTTTGGATATGTGTGATAAATTTCAGTTAACTATAATTAAGAGAGCACCTAATGAGAAAATGGTAGATGTCACCTTCAAGTATTCCAGAGAACCTAGGACAAGATTCCATCTCTTGTGAGACTTACGGAAGTAGGTGTCTTTCTTTACTTTTTGGGTCTCTTAACTCGATATATATGTTATGATTCATGAATATATGGGAGGAAAAACTCTACCAATACTTATGCAAATGTAATCGATGCTGAAAATAGCTTAACACAAGTCCCTTAAATTAGCTCCTAGACCACCCATGCCATTGTATCCTAAACTACCTAAAGTCATCAACCTTCTATGCTCCTTCCCTAAGCCAAATCCATACTTTGTTTAGCTTCCACCTCAAAAATTCTTTCTCATTAAAGGGAGGATGAAGAAATGAAGGATTTGATTATAAATTTGACAAACAAAGTTATATCCCTAGAGAAATAACAAGCCCAATCCTATAAGAATTATCAAAATCAAGGACAATATTCTAATCAAGGATATCAACCATGGAGAAATCAATATCCTAATAAAAAATATGCACAAAACCAAAAAAATAACAAATGACAGTTGAATCAAAGTTCTCCTCTTCCATTGACAAAAATCCCTCCTCCACAAGTACTTCCTCCTCCTAGTTCAAGTCAGGATTTAGTTCCTGTGCAAAATAATATAGCACAAGAAATAGAGTGGTGTTTTCCATGTAATATGTCGATAACCAACTGGTCAAATGGAAATGCATCTTGGCAAGCATACATGGTTCAGTCTTTTCCATTCAACAAGAACTGCTAATATCAGGCGCCAAATCCAACCACGCAGAAGAAAGACAAGAAACCAAAAATGATACAAACCTTATGTTCTTTGGAGCTGATGATTTTTGCAAATAAAGGATTAATAACCAAGTGGTAGGAAGTTCTAACAATCCATCAATCATCATTGCTTGATAATACTCAAAGACAAGAAAAGGATGATTGAGACACAATATTCACCTTCTCGTGGATCACGCTAATGTCGTGAGAAAGGAAAAAGAAGCCACGGTGAAAAAGAAAGCCACTTGAGCTTTCTGTGAAAGCTATAGAAGGAGGATACTCTTTAGACAAAGCCACCAAATCAAATGTCGAACAATAGAAAATAGAAGGTAGCATATCACGTATGCAAAAATCTTCAATCTTCCTTTTAACATTGTTGAGAAAATGAAGAGGACTAATGTCAATGTCTCAATGTGGGATGCACTCACCATTCCATCATGTGTTTTTATCTCATGTGCGAATCCTTAATAAATTACCTCCAATATCCAAGAATGAAAAAGGCTCATGCCAATTTCATGTATGTCAAGAAAATAATGATCAAGTAATAAAATCAACATCCCCACCCTTTGACATGTCATGTTAATTGTGGGTAAATACCTAGTTCATAATTGTAAGATTTATTCAGGGGCTAGTACATCTATAATTCCCAAGACAATTTTATATATCTTAAACACAATAAAACCTCCTTCTTGATGGATCAATTGTGAATGTCCCGGGAGTGTCATAAAAGACCTTGAGTTGACACTTCATTCATGCCCAAGCATCACCCTAATTCATGAAATTTCAGTCATCGACTTGCCTCCTATGTTTTCTATTTATTTTTTAGAGACTTCAAAATATGACTAAAGTAGGAGGATATTTATCCTCAAACTTCGGTCTCACATGCTCTTAAAAACTAGATATGGTACCCAATTCATAATACAAGTTGAGCCCATATTTTCTTACCATATTGAGTCATATGACCCTAATCCCATCCAATAAAATTTACTAATACAAGAAGAATGTGAGCAAGATTTAGTTTCTATGAACACATCATTCCCCTTTCTATGCCTAATTTATCTTTATGAATGGGTTGAGAGAGATCATAAGTTTGATCCTTATGATGAAGAGCTTAAGACCTTTGAGACTATCTTGGTAACTTACTACATTCTCCAAGAGGAATCTGTGATACCCATGACATTCAAACAAGAAAAGGAAAATGTTTCTAGACTATGGTGGATGTTATTTGATGGTTCGAGAAGCATAAATGGAGTCGGGATGGGTGTTGTGCTTATCTCTCCAAAAAATGAAAAGTTCTTCTTTCTCATAGATTACAATTTTCACATGTTCTAATAACGTGGAAAAATATGAAACATTGGTGCTATTAGGAAATAAGGGATAAAATATGTGGAATAATCCCTCACAAAATTGCAACAGTAGAAACTAATATGCAGAAAATATTACAGATCTCAAATAAAAGTGCAGAATAAAATAACATAACACAAAGAGACAATATTTAATGTGGTTCACCCAATTTGGGCTATGTCCACCAAGAATCACTTGCTCATATTTTATTACAAGCCACCACTCTCTCAATACAATACCCAAATCTGTTTGGAGCTATGCTCAACAAACTCTATAGAATTCACACCCGAATTCAAAACACATCTGCAATGTTACTATGTTACTACCATATGCATAAAACCATATAAGTAGACAACTGCTTAAGTAGTTTTACAAAACCATGGGTATCAAAACCATGGGCAAAAACCATCCCATAAACCTATGGGTACAAAATCCACCCATATGAGAAAAACACGTTTCCCGGTATATCGGGCACGTTTTAAGGCCAAAAAAATTTCTGGGCTACGCCCCACTCGAACTCTACTACCAAGGGTTACCACCCCCAAACCCCCACTCAAGGCCCGACTTGGCCTTGAACCCCAAAGAAGATACATGAAAAGTGTATAGTACTCTTAGTGTACAATCTTCAACACTTTCACACATGAAAATAGGCTCCACAACCTAACAATCTCCCACTTGGAGACTAGTTTTCCTCTAGCAAGCTTCTCAACCCTTCACTAGTTTCCATGAAGACCAACCAAAGTTGAACATAGCTTTAGTTTTTCCTTGTGACCACCTTGGTCATCATATCTGCAGGATTCTAACTGGTATGAATCTTCTCCATCTTGAACTTCTCTTCCTCCAAAGTTGTCCTGATGAAATGGTACCTTAACTGTATATGCTTTGTCCTAGAGTGGAAAGCAGAGTTCTTAGCTAGGTGTATAGCACTCTCACTATCACTATGTAACTTTCCTTCCTCCTGCTTATGCCCCAACTCCTCAAGAAATTTTTGTAACCAAATCATTTCTTTTCTTGCCTCTGTGGCAGCAACATACTCAACCTCTGTGGTTGACAAAGCCACCAACTTTCTATAGTCGTGAAATCCAGCTCACTGTTGTCCCACCTACAATGTAAACATAACCTGTCGTGCTCCTCCTACTATCTACATCTCCAGCCATATCTAAATCTACATAACCACACAAAGTGGTGTCTAATCCATCAGTAGCACAAAATTATCCCCATGGTCCCTCTCAAATACCGAAGGATCCACTTTACTGCCTGTCAGTGATCTCTACCTAGATCACTCATAAATCTACTCACCGCTCCCACTACATGGGAAATATCAGGCCTGGTACACACCATGGCATACATCAAACTACCAACTATTGATGAGTAAGGTACCTTGGACATTTGGTTTCTCTCCTGCTCTATCTTGGGACACTGCTCCTTTGATAACTTGAAATGGCCTGCCAAAGGAGTCCCAACCGGTTTAGCATCCTACATATTAAACCTCTCCAAGACTTTCTTAATGTACTCTTCCTGAGATAAAGTCAACTTTCATTCCTTCCTATCCTAAGATATCCTCATACCAAGGATTTGTTTGGCTGCCCCAAATCCTTCATATTCACTTAGCTAGAGTATTTTATTTCTTGTGTTTTTACTTACAACCAACATGTCATCCACATACAAATAATATAACTTGTCATCCTTAAATTTCTTTGTATACACGCAATGGTCGAATGACATCTAATATAACCTTTCTCTATCATGAAGCTATCAAATTTCTTATACCATTGACGTGGAGCTTGTTTCAAGCCATACAAGCTCTTCTTCAGTTTGAACACCATCTCCTCTTTACCTTTTACCTCATAGCCCTCTCTCGTTGCATATATATAGTTCCTCCTCCAAATCACCATGGAGAAATGTAGTTTTACATCAATTTGATCTAAGTGCAAGTCTTCTACAAACTATTCTAAGAACAGTTCTAATAGAAGTCATTTTTACTACAGGAGAAAAAATCTCATCAAAATCTATACCTTTTTTCTATGTAAACCCCTTGACCACCAACCGGCCTTATATCTTTTCTTGCCTCCTTCTTCCTCTTTGACTTTGAACACCCACTTGTTCTATAATGCTCTTTTCCTTCGAGTAGCTTCACCAAATCCCATGTCTAGTTCTCCATGAGAGCCTGATGCTCCTCATCCATGGCTTGCTCCCACTTCTTCCTGGCATCTACCTGCATTGCTTCATCAAAGCTCTCTGGCTCTCCACTATCAGTGAGTAATAAATAATAAAGAGAAGGAGAAAAATGTTCAAGTTCTCTTCTTACCCTAGAAGACCTCCTCAATATAGGAGTTTGGGGTTCCTGTTGAGGAGGTTCCTGAACTGATTCATGTGTCACTTTTCCATCCGAAGATCCTCTACCGCTGCATATTCTTTCTTGGATTCTTCCCTATTTTCCTACAACTGCTGCTTATACATGACTTTCTCATTAAAGACCACATCCCTAGATCGAATGATTTTCTTGTCCTTAATACTCCAACATTTATATCCAAATTCATCACCACCATAACCAATGAAAGTACATTTTTCTGATTTAGCCTCTAGCTTGGTCCTATCATCCTTGTCTATATGAACAAACACCTCACATCCAAAGACTCTAAGAAATGAATAATCAAATTTCTTACCATACCAAGCCTCCTCAAGTATGCCTCCATCCAAGGCACTTAAGGGTCCTCTGTTTATCAAGTACACAATTGTGCTCACCGCTTCTGCCCAAAAAGAAAGAGGCAATCCTGCATGTAACCTCATGCTCCTAGCACATTCCATTATTGTTCTATTCATCCTTTTGATACCCCATTCTCATTTGTGGAGTTCCCGAATCGTATTTTTTACCTACGGATTCCATTCTTAGAACAATAATCATCAAATTCATTGCAAATACTCCCCTCCATTATCTGACCTGAGACATTTTAGCTTAAGACCTGTTTCATTCTCTACCAAGGCTTTCCATTTAACAAAAGTGTCAAATACATCATATTTGTTTCTAATAAAATAAACCCAAACTTTCCTTGTTGTATCATCAATAAAAGTAACATAATAACTTGAACCCCAAGAGATGATACCCGAGTCGGCCCCCCCATACACATCGAATGTACCAAACTAACTTACTCTCTTTCTTTGTAGGTCCAACCTTGAGAAACCTTACTCACTTTTGTTTCCCATATATGCAGTCCTCATAGAACTCCAAACCTATTTCTTATGTATATCTAGGAAAATCCTTCTTTATGATCTCCATGCCCTTATGGCTCATATGACCGAGCCTATAGTGCCACAATGTTGTATCTACTTCTGAAGCCACAAGATTACAAAAATTAGTGCTATAAGTGGTTAAATATAAGGTTCCAACCTTCTTACCTCTTGCCACCACAAGAGCACCCTTGGTAACCTTCCAAGAGTCCACTATAAATATCACAATACAACCATCACTTCCCAACTACCCTGCCGATATCAAATTTCATCTTAATGTAGGCACATGTCTGACATCCTTCAATAGCCAAGTATTCTCATTCTGCATCTTAACCTAAATATAACCTTTTCCAACTATGCTTTGCAAGGCTCATCATCACCAAGAAAAACATGCCCAAAATCTCCTTGAACATAATCAACAAAATAATGCCTATGTGGAGTAAGCATGGAAAGAAGCCCCAATCTAAAACCTAAGATTTAGTAATATTGTGCAAAAGAAAGAATCAAAGCATCCTGACATACATTACCCATTGCCACATTTTCCTCCTTGTTTTCTTCCTATTGTTTCTTCTTGTCCCAAGCTCCCAACAATCCTTCTTTGCATGCCCGTACTTTTTTCATAGTGCCAAAGATACTATCTTGCTTTTTTTGGATTTTGACCTTGCCCGATCCTTTGATTTTCCACGGTTTCCTCTATTCTTCTGTCTCCCTCTAGTTTCCACTATCAAAGCATTCCTTGAAGTAGAAGATTCACCGAGTTTTTCTTCACATTTCCTCTCTTAGAATCACCCCTACAACATCCTCAAACTTCAACTTTGAGTTAGCTAGAACCGATTTTCTTACCACCATTAATAGGATATTCCAACTCTCGGGTAAAGAGCACATAAAACTAATAAAGCCCTAACTTCTTCATCAAATTCTATTGTAACCAAAGCTAGCATATTCACAACCATATTAAAATCATTTAAATGATCTGCTACTTAAACCATTCTCGAGACATTTTCATATTAAACAAATTTTTCATTAAAAATATCTTATTAGAGGAAGAGGGTTTTCATATAACTTCCTAATGCATCCATCGAGCTTTTGTGGTATTTTCCTTTAAAACATTAGACATAAGATGCAAGACACATCCGGATTGTCCCAAGTGCCTTCCTATCTAGAAAATCCCATTCCGCATCCGTCATGCTCAAGGGTTTTTCACCTTCTCGATAAACGAAGTATAAAGATCCTTCTGATAAAGGTAATCTTCCATCTGCATCTTCCAAAGACTCAAATTCTTCCCGTTGAATTTATCAACCCTAGATCTTCCATCATTTGTCATAGCTCCAACTAAAGATAAAACTTTCCCTACGATTCAACACTTCAACAAACCAAACTAGGCTCTGATACCAATTGTTAGGAAATAAGGGATAAAATATGCGGAATAATCCCTCACAGAATCATAGCAAGTAGAAACTAATATGCAAAAAATATTACAGATCTCAAATAAAAGTGTAGAATAAAATAGCATAACACAAAGAGATAGTATTTAATGTGGTTCACCGAATTTGGGCTACGTCCACCAAGAATCACTTTCTCATATTTTATTACAAGCCACCGCTCTCAATACAATACCAAGATCTGTTTGGAGCTATGCTCATAAACTCTAAAAAATTCACACTGAATTCAAAACACATCTATGAATGTTACTATGTTACTACCATATGTATAAAACCATATAAGTAGATAATCTCAAGTAGTTTTACAAAACCGTGGGTATCAAAACCATGGGCAAAAACCGTCCCATAAACCTATGGGAAAAAATCTACAAGCCCATATGAGAAAAACACGTTTCCCGGTATATCGGGCACGTTTTAAGTTCAAAAAAAAAAAAAAATTCTTGGGGCTGCTCAGGGCCCAACCCAGCCTCAAACCCCAAATGAGGATACATGAAAAGTGTACAAGTACTCTTCGTGTTCGAGTCTTCAACACTTTCACACATGAAAAGAGGCTTCACAACCTAACATGTGCATGGTCTATTAATCGTAGAAAAGAAGAAAATCAAGGAGTTACAGGTCTTTGGAGACACTAAATTAGTCATTCACCAAGTCTATGGCAGATGTGTGACAAAGAACAAGTTGTTAAAAGCTTACAAACACAAAGTTTGGGATTTGTTAGAAAGCTTTGATGTCATTAACCTACAAGTTGTGCCCAGAAAGTTGAACAAAGATACAGACCAAATGGCAGCCCTTGGCTCTCAATTCTCCCATGTTGAGGATTTGATCAAAGGGAATGCTCAACATATCAAAATGGTGGTTAGGCCATCTATTCTAGACAACCAGGCTTGCTACCAGGTGTTTGAAAATGATGAGAAAATTGTGCAGTTCATCCAAAATGAGGCGGAGTTCTCCTTGAAGATGCAAGCTGATTTGTAGGAAGTATATGGGGATCAAATTATTCAACTAAGAAAAATAAGTTTCCAAAGGGATTAGTCACGTTGGAGCATATTTTCAATCCAGATGATGAATTCAAAGGAATGGAAAATAATGTGTCAAAAAAACAAGAGGATCGTCAGGACAGTTTCAATTGCTCCAGAAAAAAATTCTACTTGGAAAGGTATGTGATGAAAGTGAAAGGAAGACTTTTGTTTCCTTGTGTCAGAAGTTCAATGATGTGTTTTCATGGGACTATGAAGATTTAAAATAATTCAATCTAGATATAGTCCAAAGCATTCCATTGATCTTGATCCCAACATCAAGCCAATTAGACAGAAATAGAGGCCAGTCAACCCCAAGATTGAGCCCCTCATGAGAAAGGAGCTCTCTAAACTCATTGAGGCCAAAATAATTTTTCCAATCAAGTATTCTACTTGGGTGGAAAATCTGGTTCCGATAAGGAAGAAGAATGGTGAAATATGGATCTATGTGGATTTTAGGGATTTGAACAGGGCTTCCCTCAAGGATCATTATCCCTTTCCTTCCATGGAACAAATTTTACAAATAGTAGTGGGAGCAGAAAGGTTCTCCATGCTCGATGGCTATTCTAGTTTTAACCAAATCAAAGTGAAAGAAGAAGATCAGTATAAAACCACATTCACCACCAAATGGGGAACATTTTCTTATCAAAAGATACACTTTGGATTATCAAATGTAGGTTCTACCTTCCAAAGAGCAATGGATATTTCCTTCAAAGGGTATATCAATTAGTTCATCTTGGTTTACCTGGATGATATCATTGTTTTCTCCAAGTAGAGTGCAAATCACATGAAACACCTAGAGAAAGTATTTGAAAGATGTAGGGAGTTTGGTGTATCCCTTAATCCTAATAAGTTCAAATTTACAGTTCTAAGAGGAAAATCTTGTGGCATATTATCTCAAAATAATGCATTGTCATTATCGAGATCAGAAAGAATTCACAGCTATTACAGCTCTTTCCTTGGAAATATTAACTTTTTTAGGCATTTCATTCCTAACTTCATGGGTTTGGTAAGACCTATTACTCTCATGCTCAAAATGATGTAGCATTCAAGTGGACCACGGAAGGGAAGGATAGCTTTGAAAAGATAAAACAAGATATTTCTCAAGCCCCAACATTGATTAATCCAGATTATACCAAGGATTTCATTCTTTATGCTCATGGGGTAGAATCTAGTATAGCTATGGTTTTGACACAAGGTTAATGATCAAGAAATGGAGCATCCTGTGGATTTTTTTAGTCAAACACGAAAAATTATGAGCTCAAGTACAATCACATTGAAAAACAAGTGTTTTCCATCATGAGAGCCTTGAAGAAATTCAAAATTATGATTGTTGCTAGCCGCATAAAGGTTTTAGTGTCACATTCCAGTGTTAGAGACTTCATTATGGGAGCATAGATCAATGAAAAACAAGCTGGATGGGTAACTAAAATCATGGAATATGATGTGACCATTAAGGCTAAAAAATTAGTAAGGGGAAGAGCACTTTGTGAGAAGTTGGCCCTAGATGTTTTGGAATCTCAAGAGATTGTCCTCATAAATGAAGTCCCTCAAATGATGAGTTTTCGTGTGATGTTGAATGGCAACATGATGAGAGAAATGTATTCAATGATCGCATCTGGATTGCTAATATGTCAAAGTTTTTGTCTATTAGTGCATACCCTCTTGGTTTGAATAAAGAAAAGAGAATACATATGAGGTTGTGATCTATTCCTTATGCATTGGTTGATGGTGTCCTATTCAAAAGGAACATTGATGGAGTACTACTGAGGTGCATTGAAGGTGAACAATGTGACAAGGTCCTGACCGAGTTCCATGATGGTTTCTCAAGAGGACATTTCTCTGCTAAAGCTACAACCATGAAGATTATAAACGCGGGTTACTTCTTTCCTACACACTTGTGGATGCTCACAAGTGGATTAGGAAATGCAAAAATGTGTGATCTTCATTGGGAAGAAAATATTAGTGACCCTACCACTTCATCTAGTTCAAGTAGATCAACCATTTGCACAATGGGGTCTTGATTTCATTGGTATGATCAATCCTCCATCTAGTGTTGGCCATAAGTAGGTCCTCACAAAGAACATACTATTTCACCAGTGGAATGAGGCCACGCCATCAAGGAATCCATTGAATCAACTATCCTAGAATTTATTGAAGAAATTTTTACAAGGTTTGGCGTCCCTTAGACCATCATTTTTGATAATGCTAAAGATTTTCTAGGATCCAAGATTTCTAGTTGGGCTTTGGGACTTGGGATTTATCTAAAACTTCTTCCAATTATTACCCCAAGGTAATGGGTTGGCAAAATATACTAACAAAAATCTGATCAGAATCATGAAGAGGAAAATGGACATCAATCAAAGATAGTGGCACACAAAGGTGAAAAATTCTCTTTGGGTGGACAAGATAACAACAAAGAAGGCATTGGAACTTCTCCCTAAAAATTGGTATATGGTAAAGAAGAAAGATTGCCATTGTCACTTGAGTTTCCTTCATTTGAATTACCTCAACACTAAAAGGGAAATCGATAATGGCGGAATTGGTGGAACTGGTGAAAAAAATAAATTCTTCCATGACCGAGGATGGAACAACATTAGGCATCAACCAAACAGTGGTTTGACATAAAAGATAGAGATTAGACATTCAAGGTTGGAGATCTGGTTTTGAAGTGGGACGCAGATCAAGATAAACCAAGAAGACACTCCAAATTTGATGTTATTTAGAGTGGACCATACATCATCACCACTTGCAAGGTGGCTAACTCATTTGAGTTATTTGATCTTGATGGGAACGTGTTTCAAATCCCAGTCAATGGGATTCATCTCAAACCTTCTCATTAAGATTCATCATTGCATCTTGTACATAGTAGATTAGAATTTCAATTCCTCTAAGTGCTTTCAGCACATTGCATTGTTGGTAGTGTAGGTTTCTTTCCCTAAGTGCTTTGCACAATCCTATTGCTTGGAGATGTTCTTGTGCACTGTTTCATCATGTTCTCCAAGTGGTTGTTAAAAGGAAGGAGGTTCAAAATATCAAGGATTAGTTGTAGTCACCTCAGAAAATCAAATGCAGAAAACTAAATCAGACTCAAGGATTTCAAGCTGACTCCATGCCCAATGGATGCTAAGGCTACCGATCATCTCATCTAGCAGGAGATGGCCCTTATGAGTTGCCAAAAATGTTGTCCAATTTTTCACCCTTGCAAAATTTGAACAACTTGAAGAGCCATAAGATGGGAATGTAAACCATGGAATAGTTTAAGCATGTCACAAAATTCGGACAAAATCCACGAGGTGAAAGAAACAGTGCTGGATGTATTGAGTGCCACGGAGTGAAGAAATAAACTTGAAAAGTCGTAGAGACCTAAAGCCGAGGAACAAAGCGAATAAAAAATCCACAAGAAAATGTGAAGAATAGGTAGTCCGAGAAACCAACATGAAGCCACGCCACATTAGAGGTCGCAGGTGAAGCAGAGGAATTAGTCAAACCACAAAAATCAAACAAAGCCACGGAAGCCGAAAACCATGTAAAACTAAAGCTGAAAATATGTGTCTCAAAGGAAAATAACATTTTTTTGTGGATTACTAAAATGAACATGAATTTCAATCTGATGATTTGATCTTTGCAAATCTGATATTATTTGAAGAAATCTTAGCCTTCTCCATGCAACAAAATCAGATTTCATAAATTTAGGTGGGAAAAGTAAAGGAAAACTCCCAAACACGCAAAAGGTCTACTCAGGACGGCTCAACCACCAAAATTAAATGTAGTATGGGCATCATTCCTTCTTCAAGAAAGCATTTGGAGTGGGGAAATGAAATTGCAGAGCATCCAAATCTTCTCAAAAAATTAATGAAGGTGGTTGGAGAAAAAATGGGAATTTGAATTTCCCTCTCTTTTCTTCTCTCTTTTCTTCTAATTTTCTATATATTGTAAAGTGATGCCTTGTTTTAATGTTGGATACTTTGGGAATACAAGGGCATCATTTTATGTTGCACAAGTGTTCTAAAGGTCACATGCCTTGGGCTATGCTTTTGTAAATGTTTTTGTATCTTCCTCCTATATCATGATGATCATGCATGATCTCTAAGCAATAAATATTTGGTTTTGTGGCTCATTTCTGCCTTAGCTATTATTTTATTGCACTCTCTTGCCTCTCATTCACTTGCACAGTGTGTGTATGTATTGTTTCAGAATATGTGTCTATTATGCATCATGAAAGTGGAATCCTGGATATGAATTTGATTTGTGGCTTTCATTTTGACCCTCTTCATCATCATTTTCTTCCATTTTCTCTCTTGTTTAAGTATTCATCCCCTTATTTTTGGTGTTATCACCTTCTCTAGTTTAGGTTTATGTTTTATGCATATCCTTCTCACCTTGATCCTTGAAATTTAGAGTAGAGCTAGATAGTTGCATTTCAATTCCTAGGAGTATTTTAGCATTAGGAGTAAGTAGAGGAAGTCGGCCTTCTCCGGAGGTCTATCTCAGTTCGAGTCCCACAACTTGGAGATAGTCCCATGTTGTCTCAAATCCCGAATTATCTATGATTCGAGCACGGGTGCATATTTGAGCTCTAACATTGACCTTTGGAACTTTTAAAATATTCATAATTCTCTTAAGTGAACATTACTTGGTGGAAACTATATTCTTAGATTTTATCTATCTAAATGTCCGAATGGACATCCAACTCGAGAGCCAAAAGATTGATTCTTATTATTTCCCATTATTTTCAAGCTCATCCCCATGAATAGAACTTTATAACAAGTTGTTTAAAATTGTCTTCATTTTTTTCCTCCCTAATGACTAGCTCTAATTAAAAATTAGGTTCCTCGCTTCTTCTCCTCGGCTTCAAATACTAAGTTTTACAACTCAAATATATCCTCCTTCTCAACGTGATGTTCAATCTAACCTTCATGTTTGATCTTCTCCTATATTTTCTTCTCCTCGAGTATTTCTTCAAAGTATGATTTTATGAATAATGGTAAGGATAGATCAACATATTCATCGTCAAAAGAGATCAATAATCTCTCAATGATATCTTCATCATTCAAAGTCTCATTGTCCGATTTTTCCTCTTTCTTGTGCTAAGCCAAAGTATCCTCCATTGCATAAGGTTCAAATAATGGAGGAGGTATAATATCCTCTTGTAAAGGAAATTTCTAACAAGAGGAGCTTTAAGAAAGCTAGGAATATGGAATTTAGGCTGAGATGGAGCAGATTGAAAAGAAGGAATATGAGAGTTGTATGATGGTAGTGAAGGATTACCCCATTGATAGGGTTCCCTATAACTAGATTGATTAGCTTCCATTATTTCAATCAACTCTAACATTTGATTTAAGGATTCAGCCATTACCTCTAGCTTCTATTGAGGGCTATACTCGTTTGGTAGAGGACCACCCCATGGACAGGGATCCCTAAAACCATGTGGTTTAGCTACCATGATTTCAAACTTCTCCTTTATATTTTTCATGATTTCCTCCATGTTTTTAACTCAAGTTGAGAATCATCATCAAACATGAAACAACCTCCATTATCTACATATCCATGTTCTTGAAAAACATCATGGTTAATAGAAATATGGGTCAATGGGGTTGGATCATAGGAATATTCATCATGATAAGGTTTATAAAGTTGTTTTAGAGGATATTTTTAGAAAAAGAAGATAAAGGGGAATGATACTACTCTAAAAAATGAGGATCTAAGTGATAAGATGAAGTCATGATTATACAACTTCACGAGAAGGGAAAATGATGAATGGAAATGATATGAAAATGAGAGAAATGGTTTTTTTATTAGTGGGGTCGCCATATGTGTTGGGATAATGCCTCGAAGGATGAAGATCACTAAGAAACATATCAATCTTAATGAAATGAGTTGTAATCGACTCGAGATTGTCCCACTAGGCGCGCCAAAAAATTATACCCTCATTGAATCTGTCAAATTCAACACCTTAGTGAAACATTGAAAGACCTCTAGAGTGTGGGACAAAGGCACCTTTTGAGGTCAATATTAGGAGAAGGATGACTTCCTTCTATCCTAGATATCCTACTGCTAACACTGCGCTCCTAAGCTAAGCTACCAAACTACATGGGAAAAGGGGATGCATGAATCCATGAAATAAATCTAAGATAAAGAAGTAGTGATGGCACTAGAAGAGAAAGGGGATATCTCTCCATGAGGAAAATATTGGGAAATAAAACATGGGATGAGAGGGTAGATACATGCCATAAATCAACATTGCATGAACTATTCAATTCCACACAATTTAGACACAATGAAATGAAAACACATGCAACTATAATCGACACATGAGGTGTCATAAATGAATAAAGAGGTAGAGACACAATAAATACAAGTAGAGGGAATGTACAAGCCACAATAACAATATTTTATTGATCAAAGATATACATAGTCCATTACATTACTAGGGAAGGGCACTAAGCTCATTACATGTACCGGATAAGAGTTCTACAACTCGTGAAATCTCAAACACCATTTTGACATGGTGAATTTGAAATTGAGAGAGGATTTTTTTACAAATGATATTTAATTTTAAATAGAAAGAAGAGAAGAGATAAGGATAAGATTAGATATAGTGGTCAATTAATTCAACCACTGTACTAACACCAAGGAACGATTTCCATTGATTTCGTAGGCTAGGAATGTGCACTTGATATTGCTTTGATCACACGACATCAGATTTCAATGCAGAGAATGGCACTACTCAAAATTAAATTTTGGTTATTAGATTGGTTGAGCACCTAGTTTGAATTAGGTGCGGCCTCGTTATGCTTCATGGAATTTTGATATTCTACCACCTTGATCATGTCTTCTATGACTTTCTATTTTGTTTTGTAAATCTTTAGATGACCCACGATTCCATTTTTATTTCTGTCTTGATCCACAAACAACATTCTAACTCCATAAATATTCTTACTATCTACGGCCTTGTCATTATTCCTCCCAAAAATTATGCTTGATATCATGAAGTCTTCTATGTTTTGTCGAATTTATCCTTGTTTCACGGGCTCTTTTTTTGTAGCTTTGTATCCTTTTTACCATCGATTTTGAATTTTCTTGTTCTACACTTCTACTCATTTGTCCATGTGTGGGCTTTATTGTTTCAATGGATTTCCTTTACTACTGAGGACTTTATGTGTTCCACATATTACTTTTATTGTGTGGACTTTCTTTGTTCCGCGTCTTTTTCTTTGATAATTGGATTATCTTTTATCACTTCACTCCGCATAGTTTTAACCTTAGATGGATTATTTAAATAAACTTCTCCAACACTCCACACTTCACTTTTATTCCCTCACAATGTTGCATGGTCTTTTACCTTTTTGTGACATATTTCGTCAGCGGTGATGTTCCTTTGTTATACAAGTAAAGTAAACACGCAGAACACTACAATTTATGATTCCGCATAACACTAATTTTTCATTCCTTTTCTCTACAATGTTTCTAGCAAGAAACATTTAAGTACTAACTTAAATGAAGTTTTCCAAATATCATGGGTGTTATTTTTGACAATGAATACATTATTGACCAAGTTATTTCCTAGGACCTTACAGAGTATGCTTTGCGATGGTTCTATGATTTACCTATATATTTTGTTCGATCTCTCATTTCTCTAGAAAAAAATTCATTGGCACATTTTTCTATGAACATTGGAACTAAAATATCATATGCAAAAATGGATAAAATGAAGCAAGGATCTAATGAGCATCTTAGTGACTATGTTTTGCATTATAAGAGTAATCTTGCTAAAATGAATAATGTCTTGGCTAAATCTGAATTGCAAGATCTATTTATCCAAATTTTATTGTCTCCTCTATAAGAATGTGTACTCTTTGATTATTTTCATTATTTTGATCATTTATGTCATACTCTTAAAGAATGTGAAACTAAGTTACTTTCTATGGGAAAGCTTAAGTATGGTGATAATACTTCCAATAAATCTAGTAATAAAGTCTGTAATAAATTTTAATGATCCTAAGCCTAATGTTAATGTTGTATCTTAACCAAAAATATCCAAATCCAATCTACATAGTGCATTTTACTATATTTCCATGTCCACCTCGCATCTTGTTGCCTTAGTTGTATGAAGGAAATATGATTTATATTCCATCCCCTCTTAAGCTAGATCCTAATCATCCTTGTGGCAATATTTTTGATGAAAATGCACATTTTGATTATCATATATGTAATGGACATTTTACTAATAAATGTTTTAAGCTTAGACATTTTATCCAAGACTTGGTTGATAACAATGAAATTGAACTACCTAAGCCTACTATTTCTAAATCTACTAATGACAATGGAAAGCTTAAAATTTTCAATGATCCATTACCTAAACATGAAAAGTGGTTCTTGAATCTTCTTCTAATCATGTTTATCATGCAGTTCCACCTCCATCATCTTATGATCATCCCCTTGGGTTTCTGTTGGTACTACTAATATTCTTCCACCTGTTATTAATTTCACTAATACATATTTTCATGCTTCTTTTTCATCACATAGACTTCACATTGATGCTTCTATTGGTACTCATGTTGTTAACAATGTTATGGTGCATCCTAATTTCAAACATAATGCATGTTAATTATATTTATTGCAATCTATTGGCTTTCCATTATCCTAGATGAAACTTAGATCACCTACTTCTTATGGGCATGTGGTTCTCCCAATCATTGTTGGGCCTCTTACTATATTTATGCCTTTCTCTGTTGGATATGAGGTTACGCATTATGACATGGTCTTAGGACTTCCTTGGCTTAAGGATGCCAAATCCATCCCATCCATAGTTCATTTATGTCTTAATTTCATACATGAGCATCATGTTGTCACTATTCGAGGCATCCCACCATGGACCCCTTTATCTTTGGCACCTATCACTATCACATCTTCAATTTCTACTACACTAGTGCACCTACTTCTGCACCTATTGATGATGGTCCCATGGCTTTGACATACACTACTATGATATCTAGAACTCATATCACTCAGTGTTCTAGTTCCACATCTTCACCTAGATATCCATTACATATGCCTTCTTCTTCTCAGTCATGTTGACTTTATCAGTCACATAGATACCTCATAGGAATACATCCCCACACAGGGTGTATGCTAAACATGGCACATTTAGGAACATTTCATGGTCTCATTATCCACATGCACTTTCACATGACACTAGGTCCTTGGATCATGTTCACATGCATTCCTCTCTCACATTAGTAGATAGTGGTCCCTTACGTATATCCTCATTGGATAGATCACTTTGATATTTGCACTTGGGGGATATTCAATTCCCCTTTCTTCCCAATGATGCACTCAT
The DNA here is from genome assembly GCA_018340775.1 of Taxus wallichiana var. yunnanensis. Lineage (NCBI taxonomy): Eukaryota > Viridiplantae > Streptophyta > Pinopsida > Cupressales > Taxaceae > Taxus > Taxus wallichiana. The sequence continues at coordinate 511,970,596 of CM031241.1, read as the reverse complement.
GTTCTTAGTTCAAGCATGCATGTTTAGGTACACTTACCTACATAAACCTCACTTTGCACACATACACACTAGGGAAACATATCTACCTTTCCTATTTATAGGATCTCATATTCTAATAATACAAAAAAATTCAAATATTTACAAAAATATAAAAACACTAGCTTAGATCTTGGTTGGATGTATCTTTGCTTGCTTATACTATTCCATGTTGCATTTTTCTATCATGTTAGTTTGATTCATAGTATGTTCTATCATTTTACATATACACATGTGCATTCACATGGTACTTTGAGGTGAATGCAAGCTATCTATAGGTTATTACATGATGCTTGACATTGTTCTCTACCAGTCCCACCAAGGCTCATGGGGGAATCTACCTTCCATATTTTCCATATTCAAGTGATATCATTACAATATACACTACTTCATTCAGCTATATACATTTAATGGGTACTTCATGTGTAGAATTTTTTTCTTTCGAGTTTACTCCCAACTATGGTTATTTTCTTTTCTTGTGTATTATCTTCTATGTTTATGCTTTATTTTCCATTGCTTATGATTGATTAATTATTTTATTGTATATCATTGAAGGCCTTGAGTGTCTTGTGACATCTTGAGTGGTGTCCCATGTTTTTCACTAGCTACTACATTTTTATCTTGTTATGTTATTGTGTGTTTGACTAGTTTTTATTACATTGTGTCATGATTATTTATCACTAACACTTTTTTCTATCTTTCTTCCCATTATTTTACATGTGTCATGGTTATTACCATAAACATATGCTATTCCCCTATAGGAGACCTTTAAAAGTGAACATCACTTCAAGTTCCCTCATTTGGGTCATTATTGCATTGATTTATCTCATGCACCCCAAACAAGTGGGGACAATCATCAGTGATTATTTCACCCTCTCAGTGATCCTAGAAAATGGATGTAGAATGGAAGGATAAAAATTTAGCCAAACAAGAGCTAAGAAAATGGCTCATAATCATACTTGGTCCAAAAATAATAGCGGGATAGAAGTTCCAAGAAACATACGTGACGAAATGGTGGATGCTAGTTTCCCACATAGGTACTTTTGTACTAGGGGAAAAAGGCATAATACAATTGGTACATATTATCGGTTATAGGTTTTCAAAAATCTAGCAATAGATACTCAACTCTAGTTTACTATCTAGAACAAAGGAATAAAATTACTGGAATTTTTCATTCTTTGGGAAAGTGAACTAACTAATTTTCTTTCTCAGTTTACATTTTTTTGTACTATTATAAAATAAGGAGTAGCACCTAGGGCATATGCAGGGACAACAATATGTTTAGAACAAAGTGTCATTTGTGGCTAGTTACTATTGGGTTAGTGACCCTCGAAGTGGCACTTGTCCATGGGGAAGCATAAATGGGTAAAGGGAAAATAAGAAAACTCTCCCAACACTCTTCCTCTAATGGTAGGATTCCCAAATCTTCAAAATATTCACATCAATTCGGTAATTGATCCCTCTTGACCTTTCCAACAATATTCAAAGGTGACAAACAGACAGAACATGTTATGCTTTCTCTCTCGGAATTCAAGTGTACTATATCCTTGATTCACTTATTTTTCATACACATTTCTATTTTGATTTCTCTAAGTTAAATTTCAATTTCATATATTGATGTCGGGTAACCTCTCACAGGAACTCCCCGTGCCCGCTATTTCTTGAGTTAAACGTAACAGAAGAAATTGTTTATGTATATTCTATTATTTCAAATGACCATATGACATCTACAACATTTTCCCTTTATTTAAGGGATACACAACTATTAGCACCTCATAAGGTTTACCAAATTCTCTTGACTCTCTGTGGGTGATCGTGACCTCTCTACTCGGTCCCTCTAAGAGACTAAATCTCCTTAGCCATTTTTTCCAATTAACTCACCCCCTTTGTGGAATTAACCACCACTCTTCTTCCCTTTCATACCCCTCAATAGCCTCAACTTGGGAGATCTTCTTCTATTTATAATTGTGTGCCAGAATCTTTCCCACTTCTCTCTCCTCTAGGCTAACTCATCCACTTTTCCCACTCAAACTTCAAATTTGAATCTAGATTCCTTATTTCCCTTATCCATGTAATCTAATTTCGATCAATCCCCTTATACTACGTCTCCTGGTGGTTGGGTTCTCCTTATTAGTTGTTCCATCCTCTGGTCACCATTAACCACGTGAAGCACAAATTTGTTATATCTGTACTTACCGTTTGTCGGTTGCCTTATCTCCTTAGACCTTGTTATTTCTAATTTTATTGTTCATTCACCTTATTCTATTGATCCTTTGGTATCCTCATGTGATTCATTTACTTTTATTTGTACCCTAAGTTCCTCCTTTCACACTTTTTCCCCTTAGCTTCATGGTAACTACTCTCTCTCTCTATGTGCATCCTTGTGCATCCTTATATAGTTACTACCTTGAGAAACTATTCTTCAAGTGTCCTTCCTTTGCTTGATACATTTTCTTCTTGTACACTCTTCTTTCCCCCTTCACACTTGCCTACTTCATGCATTTTGGATATCAACCTTCTTCCATGGGATTTCTCCTCCTTACACTTTACCTTCTTCAACACGTGCTTCCTTTTTCCCTGTGGTTTCCAACCATTATTTATGCTTTCTTTGTCACATTCTTCCATGACCTTCCTTCTTCCAATGCACTCTATTTCACACACACTCTAGTAACCTTTCCTATGGTCGATCTTCTTGTTTTTCTTTGATAAAACACCTTCCTCTTATTACAATGGTACTCCCATTATTGTGCACATTTTTTCACTCTTCTTCCTTATTTTTCTCATATGTCCTTTGATTCTTTCATGAAACTCCCTTTCTAGTGTATATATTTCCTAAGAGGATGCCCCTCATCAAACATATGGGGTACTTTAAAAATTTACATCCTCTTCAAGTGGATGTGAGTGATAGAATCACCCTTGAACAAATCATCCTAGCTCCTATATCCAACAAACCATCTTTATCTTGTGCTTCTTTTGGCGCTTCCTCCAATCCTTAGCCACTCCCTAGTGACCTTTCAATACATTCTCACACTTTCTTGCAGTGTGTTCTTCCCATAATTCTCCTTCTTGAGCCCCGTCTCTAATTTACACAAGTCTGCCTTGTTTTTTCTTTTCTAGCGAAGTATACTCTATCACTTGAACCTTTCCTCTCTACTACATACACCTTATGCACACTTATTTCCTTTCGCGCATTTTTTTCTCTACATGCTTATTTTCCTTTTTCCCTTCCTTCTTTGGGAATTTTTAGCTTTTCTTGACTCCACGCCTCTTCTTGCTTCTTTTCACTCCCTTTCAATGAACTCTTACAAAAACATCCTCCTGCACATTTCTCTTCATGTAACTCTTTGATGCCTTTGCATCCTCCTTTCCCGATGACTTCTTGAGGTTTCTTCTCTCCCTCGCCTCTTGGGCTCTATTATACTACACTCTATTGATGGGATTTTCTCTCTCCTCCCTCTTATTGTGGTAATTTTTTCACACCACATCCATATTTTTTCTCCTCTTTGCTTCATATACCTCCGAGTTTGTGCAATATTTTTGGATCCTCTCTATAGGATGACTCCTTGAGATCCCTGCTAATATAATCTCCTACTTGTGTGCATATTTATATGCAAATGTCGATAACTTTTGTTTTGATACCCACGGTTTTTGCCCATTGTTTTGATACCCACGTTTTTTCCCATGGTTTTGATACCCACGGTTTTGTATCAAACTGCTTAAGCAATTGTCTATTTATATGGTCTTATGCATATGATAGATAGACAAGCAAATGTATTGCATATGTGCTTTGAATTCGGGTGTGAATTCTATAGATTTTGTTGAGCATAGCTCCAAATGGATCTGGTATTGTATTGAGAGAGTGGAGGCTTGTAATAAAATCTGAGCAAGTGATTCTTGGTGGACGTAGCCCAAATTGGGTGAACCATGTTAAATCTTGTCTCTCTGTGTTGTGTTATTTATTCTGCACTTTTATTTGAGATCTGTAATATTTTCTGCATATTAGTTTCTACTGTTGCGATTCTGTAAGGGATTATTCTGCATATTTTATCTCTTATTTCCTAACAATTGGTATCAGAGCCTGGTTTGGTTTGCTAAAGTGTTGAATCATAGGAAAGTTTTTAGCTTGAGTGGGAGCTATGGTAGATGATGGAAGATCTAGGGTTGATAAATTCAATGGGCAGAATTTCAGTCTTTGGAAGATGCAGATGGAAGATTACCTTTATCAAAAGGATCTTTATACTCCATTGTCTAAGAAGGTGAACAAACCCTTGAGTATGACAGATGCGGAATGGGATTTGTTGGATTGGAAGGCACTTGGAATGATTAATTGTGTCTTGCATCTTCGTATTATTTAATGTTTTAAAGGAAAAGACTACAAAAGATCTAATGGATGCATTAGGGAAGTTGTATGAAAAACCCTCTGCCTCTAATAAAAATTTTAATGAAAAAGAAGTTTAATATGAAGATGTCTAGAATGGTTCGATGGTATATCATTTAAAATATTTCAATATGGTTGTGAATATGCTAGCTTGATTCTGAATAGAATTTGATGAAGAAGTTAGGGCTTTATTAATTCTATGCTCTTTACCTGAAAGTTGGAATAGCCTAGTAATGGTGGTAAGCAACTCGGTTCCAGCTAACTCAAAGTTGAAGTTTGAGGATGTTGTAGGGGTGATTCTAAGCGAGGAAATGCAAAGAAAAAAGCTCTGGGGAATCTTCTACTTTAGGGAATTCTTTGACAGTGGAAACTAGAGGGAGACAGAAGAATAGAGGAAACCGTGGAAAATCGAAAGATCGGGCAAGGTCAAAATCCAAGAGCAAGATTGTATGTTGGAACTGTGGAAAGTCTGGGCATGCAAAGAAGGACTATTGGGAGCTTCGGGACAAGAAGAAACAACAGGAAGAAAACAAGGAGGCAAATGTGGCATGGGTAATGTATGTCAGGATGCTTTGATTCTTTCTTTGCATAATATTACTAAATCTTGGGTTTTAGATTCAAGGGCTTCTTTTCATGCTACTCCACATAGGCATTATTTTGTTGATTATGTTCAAGGGGATTTTGGGCATGTTTTTCTTGGTGATGATGAGCCTTATAGTATAGTTGGAAAAGGTTCTATTTAGGTTAAGATGTAGAATGGGAATACATGGCTATTGAAGGATGTCAGACATGTGCCTACATTAAGGAGAAATTTGATATCGGTGGGGCAATTGGGAAGTGATGGTTGTACTGTGATATTTACAGCTGACTCTTGGAAGGTCACCAAGGGTGCTCTTGTGGTGGCAAGAGGTAAGAAGGTTGGAACCTTGTATTTAACCACTGATAGTACTAATGATTGTAATCTTGTGGCTTCAGATGCAGATACAACATTATGGCACTATAGGCTCGGTCATATGAGCCATAAGGGCATGGACATCATAAAGAAGAATTTTCCTGGATATACAAAAATAGGTTTAGATTTCTGTGAGAACTGCATATATGGGAAACAGAAGCGAGTAAGGTTTCTCAAGGTTGGACCTACGAAGAAAGAGAGTAAGTTAGAGCTGGTACATTCGATGTGTGGGGCCACTCGGGTATCATCTCTTGGGGTTCAAGTTATTATGTTACTTTTATTGATGATGCAACAAGGAAAGTTTGGGTTTATTGTATTAGAAACAAATCTGATGTATTTGATACTTTTGTTAAATGGAAAGCCTTGGTAGAGAATGAAACATGCCTTAAGTTAAAATGTCTCAGGTCAGATAATGGAGGGGAGTATTACAGCAATAATGAATTTGATGATTATTGTTCTAAGAATGGAATCCATGAAGCAAAAGATGGTTCCAGGAACCCCGCAGCAGAATGGGGTGTCAGAAAGGATGAACAGAACAATAATGGAACGTGCTAGGAGCATGAGGATACATGTAGGACTGCCTCTTTATTTTTGGGCAGAAGCGGTGAGCACAATTATGTACTTGATAAACAGAGGACCCTCAAGTGCCTTGGATGGAGGCATACCTGAGGAGGCTTGGTACGGTAAGAAATTTGATTACTCATTTCTTAGAGTCTTTGGATGTGAGGTGTTTGTTCATATTGACAAGGATGATAGGACCAAGCTAGAGGCTAAATCAAAAAAATGCACTTTTATTGGTTATGGTGGTGATGACTTTGGATTTAAATGTTGGAGTATTAAAGACAAGAAAATCATTCGGTCTAGGGATGTGGTCTTTAATGATAAAGTCATGTATAAGCAATAGTTGCAGGAAAACAAGGAAGAATCCAAGAAAGAATATGCAACGGTAGAGGATCTTCTAGATGGGAAAGTGACCCATGAATTAGTTCAGGAACCTACTCAACAAGAACCCCAAACTCCTACAGTGAGGAGGTCTTCTAGGGTAAGAAAAGAACCTGAACAATTTTCTCCTTCACTTTATTATTTATCACTCATTGATAGTGGAGAGCCAGAGAGATTTGATGAATCAATGTAGGTAGATGCCAGGGAAGAAGTGGGAGCAAGCCATGGATGAGGAGCATCAAACTCTCATGGAGAACCAGGACATGGGATTTGGTGAAGCTACCCGAAGGCAAAAGAGCATTGCGAGAACAAGTGGGTGTCTGAGTTAAAGATGAAGAAGAAGGAAAGAAAGATATAAGGCTTGGTTGATGAGTCAGGGTTTGCACGAAACAAGGTATAGATTTTGATGAGATTTTTCTCCTAAGTAAAAATGACTTCTATCAGAATTGTTCTTGGAATAGTGGCGTAGAAGACTTGCACTTAGAACAGTTAGATGTAAAGACCGCATTTCTCCATGGTGATTTAGAGGAGGAGATATATATGCGGCAGCGGCTTTGAAGGATATGAAGTCAAAGGTAAAGAGGAGATGGTGTGCAAAGGCTGAATAAGAGCTTGTATGGCTGAAAACAAGCTCCACGTCAATGGTATAAGAATTTTGATAGCTTCATGCATGATGGAGCAAGGTTATATTAGATGTCATTCGACCATTGCGTGTATCAAAGAAATTTGAGGATGGAAGTTATATTATCCTGTGTTTGTATGTTGATGACATGTTGGTTGCGAGGTAAAAACATGTAGGAAATAAAAGTACTCAAGAAACAACTAAGTGAATCCTTTGATATGAAGGATTTGGGAGCAGCAGGACAAATCCTTGGTATGAGGATAACTCGGGATAGGAAGGAACATAAGATTACTTTATCTCGGGAAGAGTACATTAAGAAGGTATTGGATAGGTTTAACATGCGGGATGATAAACCGGTTGGGACTCCTTTGGCGGTCCATTTTAAGTTATCAAAGGATCGGTGTCCCAAGACGGAAGCGGGAAAGAATCCGGATGTCTCATTTGTCGTCAAATAGGACTTTTAAGAAGAGCAACAGTCAGGGGACAAGAAGTCCCTCCTCTTTAATGGGAGAGGTTCCCTTATTCAGAAACGAACCTATTTACAAATGTACAAGACATGATTTGTTGGTTAAACTTGGATATTACGAAAGTGTTTTCTATGAAGATCATCAATTACAAAAAGGACTGAGGAAATGAGAGTACGGGAAAGAGCAGAAAGGCAACATGCAGAATTATAGATATCAGAGTAATTCTTTATGTATGCGAAGTCACAGTGAATTGAAACAAGATCATTTGTATCGGATAAATAAGATGGAATTCAAAGACACAAAGTTCTGTAAATAACATCTGCTAGAACACAAAGTTTCTTAACATAACACAGACTCATTAATCAAGGACACAAAGTTCCTTCTTGGTTATACAAGATCACCGTGCTTGCAAAGTCGAAGAGTATGCAATCGGCAAGACTAATGAACTTGAGACAAATGATCTTCACAAAGAAAATAAATGAAAGCTTAGGAATAACAGAGATCAGATAGACAAAGAATGGAAAGTCCTTCTGTATTGATTTCTTTATAATCTATTTACACTTTTCAGAAAATAAGCCAAGTTCTTCCTCCTTTAGAATGGCGTAAAGAAGGCCATTATATAGCTTACAAATCAGTTACTCTTCGTAACCGCTTCTTTAACCAAGAACAGTTAAGGACCGCCAATCGCAATACCTTAACTTCTTACAAAGAAAACGGAAAAAGAAAGGGAAGAAGAGAAAAGAACAAGGAGAAGAAGACAGGTGGCCAGTCACTGAGAGGGACCCACCGACTTCAGAATCCGCTGCTTGAATTTCCTTAACGCCTCAGCTATGTCTCTGCCACGAGGGACTGACGTGTTGGCCATTGACTGAGTCCAGAATCCAAGACATTTCTCCATCTCTTTATCAAACTCGACATGAGTATGATAATCTTTATTTGCTTCTCCAACGGCAGATTGAAGAGAGCAGATTTCCTTCATTTTCTCTTTGGAGATTGAGCTTTCCTTGAACAGATTATCTTTGACATAAGCTCTGAATTGAGCTTTAATTTCTTGCAAGGAACGGGACACACCAGAAGTTTCATCTTGAAGATGACAATGAATATCCTTGAAAACTGATATAACCAGCGTCTTGAAAGCTTCGCCTTTCTGCCAACTGTTCTTTAGTTCTCCCAAAGCCTACTCCAAAACTTTGATCTTCCATATTGATAGCAACTAGGAGGACAGAACCGCAAACCAGGCTCGGAAAGGAATTTCAGAGGGAGGGGACACGCGCAGGTTTTCAAATTGCAAGGGTTCGAGCAAGGGTAGCATGGAAACAATGTAAGAATTGCAAAGGTGGCTTGCTCGTTACATAGCCGTTGAGGAGAGAGAAGGGTGATCAATGCGCATTTAATGCATACCCACCAATTTGAATAAGCAGGATATTCGGGTAGAGCGGCAAAAACTGGTACGAATGACACTTGGTTCACTTGGGACATGTGAGACGCGAATGCGCTTAAAACACGCTCACGTGGCTCGGCCCATTCCCAGCAAAACAGGAGAAGACGCACAAATGCATTTTGGGACATTTGGGACGAAAACGCGTGAAGTACGCGGTTCGGGTGTTTCGACCGAAAATGGAACAAAAGGCCCGTTTGAACTTGGGACATTTGGGACATGAAAGAGCGAAGTACGCGGTTCGGGTGTTTCGGCCGAAAATGGAACAAAAGGCCCGTTTGAACTTGGGACATTTGGGACATGAAAGAGCGAAGTACGCGGTTCGGGTGTTTCGGCCGAAAATGGAACAACTTGCACTTTTTGACTTGGGACATTTGGGACAAAAAGTTCCGAAGTACGCGACTCGGGCGGTTCGGGCGAAAATGGAACAACTCGCACGAAAAGTTTGGGACACTTGGAACATGAAAGAGCGAAGTACGCGGTTCGGGGATTTCGGCCGATCGGGGAACAGAGCGCAATTTTGAACTTGGGACAGTTGGGACGAAAAGCTCCGACGGGCCCGAAAATGGAACAACTTCGGGGATTTCGGCCGATCGGGGAACAGAGCGCACTTCGGAACTTGGGACACGCGGGACAAAAATGTCCGACAGGCCCGAAATACATACAAAATGACCCAAAACTGCAGACTTTTCTCAATTTCACGACTTCGGTACATTAGAGAAAACACTTAAACTCAAAATTTTGAAATTTTTTTCCTTTCATCAGAGCAGGGAATTTTGAGTGGACAACAATGTCCAAGGTACCTTACTCATCAGCGGTTGGCGGTTTGATGTATCTTTATGGTGTGCACTAGGCCTAATATTGCCCATGTAGTATGTTTGTGTGAGTAGATTTATGAGTGATCTAGGTAAAGAGCATTGGCAAGCAGTAAAGTGGATCCTTCATTTGAGAGGGACCATGGGGACAGTTTTATGCTACAGTGGATCAGACACCACTTTACGTGGTTATGTAGATTCAGACATGGCTGGAGATGTAGACAATAGGAGGAGCATGACAAGTTATATTTACACTATAGGTGGGATAGCAATAAGCTAGATTTCATGACTACAGAAGCTGGTGGCTTTGTCAACCATGGAGGTTGAGTATGTTGCTGCCACAGAGGCAAGAAAAGAGATGATTTGGTTACAACAATTGCTTGAGGAGTTGGGGCATAAGTAGGAGGAATGTAAGCTACATAGTGATAGTCAGAGTGCTATACACCTAGCTAAGAACTCTGCTTTCCACTCCAGGATGAAGCATATACAGTTGAGATATCACTTCATCAGACAGCTTTGGAGGAAGATAAGTTGAAGTTGGAGAAGATTCATACCAATCAAGAATCCTGCAAACATGATGACCAAGGTGGTCACAAGGGATAAACTAAAGCTATGTTCAGCTTTGGTTGGCCTTCACGGATGACAGTGAAGGGTTGAGAAGCTTGCTCAGTGAAAATCAATCTCCAAGTGAGATATTGTTATGTTTGTGGAGCCTATTTTCATGTTAGAGTGTGGTACACCTTCTATGTGTTACATTCGGGTATTTTTACGGTGGTCCCGCTCACCGGTGAGTGGGTCAAGGGGGTTCGGGGTGAAGCCCCTAATGATAATGGGGAGCCCAAAAAAATTTTCATGGGTGGTTTATTAACCCATGGGTAATGGGTAACCGTTATGGGCTATTTTTGGGCCCATGGTTTTTCGGAACCCATTGTTTTGATATCCATGATTTTTGCCCATTGTTTTGATACCCACGCTTTTTTTCCCATGGTTTTGATACCACGGTTTTGTATCAAACTACTTAAGCAATTGTCTATTTATATGGTCTTATGTATATGATAGATAGACAAGCAAATGTATTGCAGATGTGCTTTGAATTCGGTGTGAATTATGTAGAGTTTGTTGAGCATAGCTCCAAACGGATCTCAGGTATTGTATTGAGAGAGTGGAGGCTTGTAATAAAATCACGAGCAAGTGATTCTTGGTGGACGTAGCCCAAATTGGGTGAACCACGTTAAATCTTGTCTCTCTATGTTGTGTTATTTATTACCGCACTTTTATTTGAGATCTGTAATATTTTTTTATTAGTTTCTCTTGTTAGATTTTGTAAGGGATTATTCCGCATATTTTATCTCTTATTTCCTAACACTACTCTTATTTTCTCTATATTTGTTTCCTTTAGGAAACTTCTTCTAGTCGAGACCATTCATGGCACTGTCTCGCATCCCATCTTCCTCTTCCATACTCTCCTGTAGTTTCTCTAAACTTCCTTCGCACTCCCTTTGGATCGTGCACTCCCCTTCTCCTACGCACCTTTTACATGCATCATTTTGATATCACCTTGGATCTTCTTATCGGGTATGCCCTTTTTCATGCATACTCTTGTAATCTCCCAAGATTTCTAGACTTCTCCTAAAATGGTACTCCTATTACTCCACGTGTTCTCATCTTTGTGCCACTCTACTCCTCTCTCTTGAGTCTACTTCTTCATCCACCCCTGTTATACTTCTCCTTTCTACCAGTGGTCTCTTCCTTTGTGCTCCACAGAGCGCATCCCACCTCCGGGAGTTCCTTTGGGATGCTTTTTCAATAATCTTCGGCGTACTTTGTGCATGTATCTTTCTTATGCTTGCCTTCTTTCTTTCCTTCCTTTTCCATCTCCATGACCTCCTCTTATGGCTCTGTACATACCTCCATGTTCCTATTGTCTTCATTGACTATCTTTATTTCTTTGTGAGAAACCTCCTTCACTAGCGTGATACTCTTATGCACTACCCTCGATGTGCCTTCATTACACATCTTTCTCGTGGTACTCCTACAGCTTAATACCTCTTCTCTTGGAATTTCATCCACATTCGAGTTCTTTCTCTCCATTGTGCTATTTTTCACGACCTTTGGTTATGTCTCCATGCATTCCTTCTTTTGGTGCTCTCCTAACATCCTTTTCACGTTCTTTCCATCACACCCCTCGAGTCTCTATTGATTCCTTAACTTTGACCCCCTCAAAACCCTTAGTCATAAGACCTTTATCCTTTTAGTGGTCTTCTTTTGAAAGGAACGATAAGAAGATTGTTCCAAGCCGTGATCTCAAATGATAATAGCACACCACATTAGATTTGCAAAACAAAGAGCTAAAATACCATATATGGAAATCCATCATAATCCATAATGCTCAATACATTATAATAGAATGACTTTAATTATTCAATAAGAAGGATGTACATATAGGAGGAGGGAAGTGCAACTACTACCTAAATCAATGGTGAAGAACTCTCACTAATTGATACTGGTAATTAAGTTAACTCCAAAAGACTAGTAAGCTAACTCCACATAACTAAGAAGCTAACTCAACACAACTAGTAAGCTAACTCCACACAACTAGTACACCTAAGCAAGCTAACCCAACAAGTGTAGGGCTAACACAAGTGTAAGAATTATCCTAATAAATAAATAAAAGGATAAATAATAACCTACACTAACACCCTCCCATAAGCATAGCTTAGGTGGGTGGAAAAGAAGGTGGGTCCTAACAACAAGGCCTAATGAGGTACCCATGTACAACAACTAGGAAAAATGGACACCGCAAGGTACCCAAAACCAGTAATAACAAAGTAGAGAGCAAAATCTTGCTGCAAGATATCCTCAAAAGCTCAGCTCCAAAAAATTGTACAATGTTGAAGAAGTGTGGTGCGCACTATGGTCTGAATCCATTGCTCGATCATATAACTCAAAAACAACTGACACTGGGCTTCACCAGAATAGCTCCATGCAAGGAGACTATCAATGGAGTGATGTCGAAAGTGAAAAACAAACACCAAACATAATTTGATCAATTGCTACAAATAGGTGTGCCATGATCCAAGAACAACCAAGGCAACAAGGTGGACACAAGATCCAAATAAATAGGAGTTCCATGATCCAAGAAAATCCAAGGTAACAAGGTAAGGACACGAAACCCAAAGAAGCAATATCAACACCACACCCTCCCATACTACTGAATGGGTAGAGTGACACCATAGATCTGTATGAGTTGTCAAAATCAACTACTCATGAACACTGAAAAACTAACACTAGGCTTCACTAGAATAGCTCCCCCACAAGAGAGACTATCAACATGCCAAAAAAAAGTGTCAAAAATACATATCCAAAATATCTCAACAAATAAGAGAGATATAAATGTATACACCCATAGATACAAGAATGCAATACCCAAAATTTTAGGACGTCGGGCTCAACCGAAATTGCATCCACAAGTGATCACAACACCCTCCCAAATTTGGCACTTTATAATTGAGTGCATGTAAATATTACAATGAGTAAAATACCTTTTAAATTTTAAATATGTGTATAAAAATTTCACCAATGCATAGATCTCAAAAAAATACACAATTTCAAAAAAATGATCACCTTAATCTAAGCTACGGATCAAAAGTTATGAGCTCTAGAAGGTTTTTCTATTAAAATAATATTTTAATGCTGATATTTTTTTAAAAGGTACACGTGACACCCAAATGTCCAAAGGGTAAAAGAGTGCATCCACATGATACATGATTGCGACCAAAGGATAAAATCTTGCCCAAAACCTAAAATGTCCAGAGGGTAAATCATTGCATCCAGAGGGTACACGTCAATATCCAATGGATAAAATAATGCACCCAGAGGGTACAAATCTATGTCTAATGGATAAAAGATTGCATCCAAAACAAAATATCTAGAGGGTAAAAGAATGCATCTAGAAGGTACACATTTATATCCAATGGATAAAAGAATGCACCTCAAGAGGGTACAGATCTGCGTCTAGTGGATAAAAGACTGCATCCAAAACTAGAAATATCCAGAGGGTAAAAGAATGCATTTGGAAGGTACATGCTTATATCCAATGGATAAAAGAATGCACCCAAAGAGTACAATTGTGAATAAAAGACTACATCTAAAATTTGAAATATCCGAGGGTAAAAAAATGCATTGAGGAAACCATAAAGTTTCTCAAAATAAAAGAATGATACAAATTTTTGCATCTAGATTTGAATATGTCTCAAACATGGTTGAGTTTTTTGATTCTAGGGTTTGTGCCAAAAACCTTCCAAATCCAATTTGCACACTCCGTTTCATAAACATGGCCGATATATGTTGTCAATTTCTAACAAATTCCAAATACTTCCAAATAATAAACTCGTTTTGCATAAAAAATTTATATGGATGTCTACATCATCTATTTCTTTGATACCATGAAATGAACGATAAGAAGATTGTTCCAAGCCATGATCTCAAATGATAATAACACACCACATTAGATTTGCAAAATAGAAGAGCTAAAATACCATATATGGAAATCCATCATAATCCATAATGCTCAATACATTAAAATAGAATGACTTTAATTATTCAATAAGAAAGATGTACATATAGGAGGAGGAAGTGTAACTACTACCTAAATCAATGGTGAAGAACTCCCACTAATCGATACTAGTAGTTAACTTAACTCTAAAAGACTAGTAAAACTAACATAACTATAACTCGAGAAGCTAACTCAACACAACTAGTAATAGCTAACTCCACACAACTAGTACACCTAAGCAAGCTAACCCAACAAGTGTAGGGCTAACACAAGTGTAAAAATTATCCTATTAAATAAATAAAAGGATAAATAATAACCTACACTAACATCTTTTACTCAATTATAAAATTCACACATTCACATTCATTTAAGATTTCATTATTTTTCATGTTTATTGATGACTCTCATGTCAAAAATGTCTCCCTTCCATGGCATATTCTCACAAAAGTTACATTGACATTTTGCTCACTTGTGTTCTCTACTTTTGCACATCATAGTTAATATAATGTCCACTTTGCCATGAACACCTCATGTTATGATAGTTATAATATCTTCAAATCTTCATAAAATATCCTACTTATGATATATATATTATACGTTGAGATGGCATATCACCTCTACCTAAGCTATTGATTCTTCGTAGTTAAATACAAGGGGAAGAATATTTTTATATTAATTTTATTATTTTAAAATGGATTATATTTTTTATCTGTGATAACCCACATTTTAATATAATATATAATATATTAAATAAGCCTCACATAAGGTTAAATACCATATTCAAATATATCAAATCGAATGTCATATAAATAATTTTCCTTTAGCTATTTAAGTTGAATCTAATCCTTCACATTTTTTTTAACCACCATGTTCACACCTTATTTCATGCTTCTCAATAACCTCAAATTGGGTGACTCTCTTTTATTTATAAAGAGGTAACTAAATCTTTCCCAAACATAAACTCTTTGTGTTAAATCCTCCACTTTTCCCACTAATGTTTTATGAATTTGAATTGGTGTTCAAATTTATTTCCAAAGATTTATGTTTCTACTTATGAGTTAATCACCTTGTGTCAAAAAGTCTCATGTTGTTTGGATCATTGTTATTGGTCATTCCATCTATGGTCACCATCATCCACATGAGGGCTGATTTATTTTGTATCTCTTTTCATTTTCCTCTATCTTATCTCCTCAATCCTTGTTCTTCATTCTTCTAATGTGCCTTCACCTTATGGGGGAAAAAGATGACCTCCTCCAAGATCCTCATGTTTCCTTTACTTTTATTTGCACCTCTTAGTGCATCCATGCAAGGGTTCTTCCCCATTATCTTCCATGTAACTTCTCTTCTTTTGCATCCTTGGGAACTCTGCCCCATTTTACTCAACGGAAACTATTCTCCTTGCAAGAATTCCTTTTTTATGGTAAATTTTCTTCTTACACATAAAATCATGACATGTATAAAATTCTTCCTATTCCATATTTCCTACTTCATTCATTTGGGCTATCCACCTAAAATTCTATGGGCCTTCTCTTCCATGTGTTTAACATTCTTCCATGTGTGTCCCTTTTCCATGGATTTTGACATCTCTTTCTTCTTTCCTTGGAAAAGGGATTCTTATATCCTTCCTTCTTCCAGTGCAATATATATCATGTGCATATAGAACCTTTTCATGTGGTTTCTTTTCTTGGTTTCCTTTGAGAAAACACCTTCCTCTTATGTTAGAATGGCAATATATATGTGCACATATTGTTGTGCTATTTCCTTATTTATCCCATGTGTTCTTTGATTCTTGTACGTATCTCCTTTCATGTAATTATAGGTCTTTCCTAAAGTCCCTAATGTCCCTACATCATACATATTATGAGAAATGATATACTTTTATTCCTTTGCAAGTCTTGTCCTTATCTTGACATGAATGAAACACAAATGGAATAAGAAGTAATATCATTATACAAATGTGTACCATATGTGTTAATGTTACATATTTATTATAACAAAGGTATAATTTTGTCTTATCCATGTGATTTACCCCTAATGAATTCTTATACCCTCTTAAACCCATATACATATCCCATAATTTGCATTTGGCATGATTTGGCTTCTTTATTCTTGGGAGGAAGACCACAAGGTACCTCTTTTTGATAGCCTATCTACTTTTAATATTAAATTTCCTTCACCAACATAAAGTGGGGAAAATTATATGATAAAATTATAAACTTAGTATTAACATACATTTTTCTAGTATGTCATTATATGCATGATTCCTAAGCAATTCACCTAGACACCAAACATGCCAACACTTATTTTACTTTACATTGACATTTCTTTATCTTTCCATGTTTTACTTCTAGTTTTCTACGAATTATCTCTTTATTTAGGACATCTCACAATGTGTTACTCATATAAATATTTCTTGTTTTATCTTTGGAACTAATATTAA
Organism: Taxus wallichiana var. yunnanensis; assembly: GCA_018340775.1. Classification (NCBI taxonomy): domain Eukaryota; kingdom Viridiplantae; phylum Streptophyta; class Pinopsida; order Cupressales; family Taxaceae; genus Taxus; species Taxus wallichiana. The sequence goes on along the minus strand of CM031241.1, from coordinate 511,953,951 downwards.
TTATCCAACAATATGTTCATAAGTGGTTAAAGTGTTATTTTCCCAAGGGGCAAAATTTTAAACTTTTCTCTTATGTTTAAATGACCCAGCATTTTTTTATTATTTTTAACCAACTGGTAAAACTTTGGGTCAGATTTCCAATTTTTAAAATGAAATTCAATCAAATAAATCATATATATATGTGAATGATTTATATATATATATATATATATATATATATATATATATATATATATATATATATATATATATATATTACCTAGCTACCCATTAAAGGCCTAAAAGGTTATTAATTTCTATTTACCACTTGGGAAAAAAAAAGAACACTTAGGATTACATTTGGGTGGCATATTCACTTTGCATATGAAGGAGTGAAAATTTTAATTCACCATCTTTACCTCTTGGTGCAACTTGCAGATTAAACCTATTGAGAACACGCATTTAAATCATGACACCTTGAAAACTACATAGAGTCAAAATATAGTGTGACACTTGGGAAAATCCATTTTGACTTTGAGGTCATATTAACTCAACAATATGCAATAAGTATATATTTAAATCAGCCTCTAACTAAGTCTTTTTAGATCATAAGTAAGGGGGTTTGTTCTACTACATGTGATAAGAAAATCCTATAACAAAATAGATGTGACCATTTATTTTTAATCCACATTTCAATAAATTTGTGTAACCCAATTCAAATTTTTAGTGAAGGATGATTTGGTTGTACTCTAAATGTTCATGAAGTTATCTAAGTTAATCATTTGGAAAAATATGTTGTTTTAGGTGCATTTTCGTTTACTATAACCTAACCTGAAAGCTTTCTATGAAGGCAAAACCCATTTTGACTTTAAAGGTAAATGAGTTCTCCTAAATGTGAATCCCTCAAAAATAATGGTTGGAGTGTATTACAATTATTTTGAATAAATTTTTCATGTTTTGGTCAAAGTCTCATTAGATAAGTTTTATGAATAAATTCCAATCCCTTCACATCTCCACTTTTAAGTAACATGTTATGAAAATGTATGCATATCACGATGAAAGCCTTGTCTAAGATTTATTGAAATATAAAATATTGAAGCAATATCACTAGAAACTTTAAAGATAACAGGTATGGTATGTTCTATGATTACACTCCTAATTGAAGATATACCTTACATTATTGAAAGACCGTTTTTAAAGTCCTGAAGGTTTGTGAGTTGGGGATCATCAAATCTGATTTTTTAATTTTAAACCTAATGAAGCCTCTCCTTGTATATGAAGGTTTTCTATACTTCATGGTACTTCATTTCCTTTATTTGGAATGTATAAGAAATTTCATCCATCACTATTGGAAGGGATCTCTCTGAAAGATATTTTCGCCCATTTTCCAAATGTTCCATATAATAGTAAGAATAAATGGAAATAGGAGGGAGTTAGTCAAAATTTTAAAGATGAATAAAGGAGATAATAATATATTTTCATGCATATGAATCTCGCAAGGCTAAAACTAGCTAAACATATAAGTCTTTACGTTGTGATAGGAAAAGGACAAAAAGTAGATGGTAGTTTCATGACATATATGAGGCATTTTTATCTTTATTCAAGCAAAATCCAGTGTAAAAGAAACTTTTTATGTCTTGGCTGTATGAAAGTTTGAGAAGCTCTCATGATACTTTGTAAGTATAAAAATCATCTAGACATGTTCTTTGAATAAATGTGCAGATGTTCAAACATCTAGTCAAATGTAATAATTATAAAATATGGCATGGTTGATTTGATCTCTCCATCTTTATACAAGATGTACATGAAAAGACAAAGTGATTTCCTAAATTGAAAGATCAAAGGGTGAAAAACTCTGCTTAATTTTTGAGTCAAAAGTATAAGTGTGTTATGATCATTGTTGATGAAAATACTTTGATGTGTAAAATCATGAGGATAAGAGGATGATGGTGACATAAACCCAAATTTCATGTGTAGTAGTCTAAGAATTGATATTATATTTTCTTGACTAAATTAGGTAACATATTGTTCCATACGAAAGATGTATAGTTAAACTTGAAAGGGTATCTCAAGAAATTGTCAATATTAAATTTTATTTCTCTCATGATTTTTTTTTTTTAAAGAAGGTGAATATGTTAAAAGGCATTATATATGAAAAAATGGTTGGCCGTGTTTAGTATTAGGAGATTAGTAAGAAGTAAAATGGGAGAAAATGTTAGAGAAAGTGAGCTAATTAAGAGGTCACTATTTGGTTTCCGATGATAAAATAAGTGTGATTAAAATTTTGACAAATTCTAAGTTTGTCATATCTTAGTAGGAGGATAATAGTGGATTCCTTTTGAGTTGTAAATTGTAGAAGGAACATGTAAAATCCTAATTAAGATGTGGGAGTTGAAGCATCCATAGAGTTGAATCTTAACTCAAAGAATTGAGTAGATACTTAGTTGAATTTTAGTGTTGTATCTATGTTCCAGTTGAATCTTTATTTATGAAATCATGTAACATTTACAAGACATTCTTGTCATATGCTATTTCTTAGTTTCAAGTGTGTTTTTCTCCTAGTTTGGGTTTCCCACATTAAATCTTGTGTCTTTATGTATAATCTCTTGGTATTTTATTGTGTATGGTTTTGTGTGCTCATCATAACAACATTAAGGAAATGGAAATGTTTTAAAATTGTTTGAGAAAGAATTGATTTGTTTCCCCTCTCAATACCTCGGAATTTCCAATAGTCTCATCACAACAACATAATTCTATCATCAAATCCATTGAATACTTTACAAAATGGGTGGAATATATCCCCTCATCTTTATTAGAGATGGTAAAATTGTTGGCTTCATCCACCTTACATTATCTCGTCGCTTTGGCATTCCTTATAAAATTGTCACGTATAATGGAAAATCATTCAAAAAATAACAAGGTCAAAAACTTTACGATACTTATAACATTAAACTCATATTTTCATCTCCTTATTATCCAAAAGCAAACGATTAAGCGTAAGAATCCAAGAAAAAAATTAACAAAATCCTCATGTATATTGTTGACCAAGCTAGTAGAAATTGGAATCTCCAAAAAAAAATTGCACTATGGAAATATCGACCATCTTTCACACACCTACGGGGCCATGCCCTTCTCCTTAGTATACGACACTAAATCCATTCTTCCTCTTGAAGTCCAAATCCCATCCTCACGTATTTCTCTTATAGCTCTCGCCTTTGATAAGGAATATCATCAAGAATTCTTATCACAACTAGAATTATCATATGAATGTATTTTAACTACACTTGAACACATCAACACATATCAAGAATGAATCAAGCAAGCCTCTGATAAACATCTTAGACATCGTGACTTTAATGTCGATGATCTTTTCTCAAATAAAACAAACATGTCACTAACATGGAAAAGAGAAAACATGGAAAATTTTCTCCAAATTGGATTGACCATACATTATCACTCATAAATATGGATTTAGGGCTTTTCATTTAGCCTCCCTTGATGGTAAACCTGAAAAGGATCCTCTCAATGCATTGCACTTGTAGACGTTCTACTATTAACCTATCAAATTATGATACCTTATTCAAACTATGATCTCCCCTTATTAGCTCACACACCTTATCACTCCCATAATGATATGGAATCATGTGGTCTTCCTTCAATATACCATTAAAACCTTAAATATGGGTAACATGTCTATGCTCATAGAATATTCCTTATAGACAAGTTCATGCTCATGACTAAGGAACCCCACTATCATTACTCCATCATCCCCATATCTCATCCTGATCAACACGAAAAAGATATATGTGTAGCTCACATGTTTATCTTATCCCCTTCTAAGTGGTTACCTAGGATACCCTCAGCTCAAAAGTCACAAATATCTATGGGATGTATTTAATTAAAATATAGACCAATCCCTCGAAGGACTGACTATTTAAAAGTAAATCATATCAAATAAAGTTGTAGACCACTCCCTCGAAGGATGACTACCATCAAAATCAATTCAATAAAAATTATAGACCACTCCCTTGAAGGATGGCTACCCAATAAAATTACATATCCATAAAAGGAATTCTGCATCAATCAATCCTCTTATTAAAACAGGGCTTCCCGCATCAACCCTCATGTCAAAATAAAAGAAAAATAAAATCATCCCATGAAATTTTCCCCATCAATCATCTTTCCCATCAAATGCAAGCTTCCCAATTGATCATCTTGTTCAAATACAAAAATTTAGGGCAAAACGTAGGGAATTTTCATGAAGAACTTGTTTTCCCATGCTTTGCTACATACACGCTTTTTCTTATGTCGGAAAAATATTGATATGACTAGCCCATCTCTATCTTTGATCTTAGTATGACTAACCATTATAATTCATACGTTAACATATAGTATGGTATCACATGTGTAGTATCATACATTTTAAATTAGTTTACCATCATACACTATGTATATCCATGATAGTAAAGATGCAAGCATTCATGTTGTACTCTCACTCATCTACGGTGAGTGAATCATACAACAAGATCATCACTTGTCACAAAAACATCAAAATCATATTATAACATATACATTTACAATATAAATCATACATTCTAAGTATTTCCATAACACATCATATCTTAACATAATCACTAAAAAATCATCATCAATCACATTTACAACCATCACATTGCAAAAACACAAAAATAATTCAAAATGAAAAAATCATATATATAAAAAAGTTTGTACATCATCAATAGGTCTCAAAACCCCGTGTATTAAAAATACCAATCATCAAAAAAAAAAACTTCAAAAGATCCTCATACATCAAAACCATATCTATACATCTACTAAGTAAACTGGATGTCCTGTCAAGCAAAATACTCCCACTACTCCCCACGTAACCTCCTAGGCCTCTATCTGTTCCTCCTCTACTAGGACCTCCCTCCGGACCCCGTGGTGGTTACCCAACAGTCACATCACTACTCAACAACACCACCTTGTCTCCATGCTAAAAAAACAATACATAGCAGGCTCATCTAACAACCTCCATCGTAATATATTAGCTCCTCACACAATTATTAGTAGTTGGCCATACCTATGTTACCATGTGGCTCCATATGACCACTAACCCGAGCTATGTCTTCCTGTAGCTCAACTCCCGAGATAAAGTACATGTCATTGTATAGGCCTATCCCATCAATACATATCCATGTCACCTTGGCACTCGTGTAATATTTTCTGTATGGTTGTGAGCTACTTACTCAACTCATCTCTCTCAACTATTAATATAGGCTTCTTGGCCTCTAAAAAGTACAATGTAGCCTCCAACACTACCACATATCCTTCTCATCTACGCCCTAAAATCACCACCACCCTTAGAGGTGTCACCTCTACATGAATCGCACCCACCTCTCAACTCCATCAAACTTCCCCTACCGCCACATAGTGAAGACATCGGTCACATTGGCATCTTCATACCCTATCAATACTCTCTACGAACCTACCCTCAAACTAAGCCCCTCCTCATCCACCATATCCATTTCTTCTCTAACAAAGATGCGAAAGTGTCATATTTGTATCTGCATCATCCCTCTAATAGGTCATTACCGCCTCTAGCACATCCCGTACCAAACCAAATTGTCATTTGACATGGAAAAATATGATCAACTCCCACTCACCCTCCCTCCTCCCCCACACCCACCTATCATGTTTCATAGCCCCCACTCCATCTCTGTATCAAACCATACTAAGAAACATGTATAAGGCCTCCAAATAATATCTTCACCCTATAAACCGACTAGGAGCTTCATGTAGTGGTCCTCCCCCAAACATGCCCTATAAAGAACAAAATCTTATCTCCACCTCATGAAACCTATTGGATACATCAAGTCCACCCACCTCATCTATGGTACACCCCCATCTAAACCACTACAATGTGTTCATATACCCAACACTCTAGAAAAAAAGATATATCTACTCCAAATCTACGCCTCGTACTCTAAGACCACACCTCCATGTACACTTATGCCAAAAACATAGGGGCCTAAACAAACATTGTCTCATGTACCAACATATCTACTACCACCCTTTTCAACATCTACAAAAATGACCCTCCATCCGAATCCAGAAAGTGTAATAGCGATCCCCACCATCATCATAGTCACGAATGCCCCGCCATCCTCATCGTCCACCGTATAGGGCTCCATATGAAAAATACCCCCGAACTCAGCGTATACCACATATCCCCCATCATTACCATATAAATTTTGCATAACAACACCCTTACCGCCTCATTAATAACATAAATTTTCTCAACCTCGTATCAATAAATGCAATATCTGATGCACATCCTCCAAGCTAATTGTCATATCTCTTATAGGTAGTCGACTGCTCCATTGTCACATGATCCCATCACTTGAATAGAGCCAATAAAAAACCATGTCCATGTGGATATGCTTGTAATGGCACATCCCACCCAATCCAACCTCCTCTAAGTGAGCCCAATCATCATCTAATAACAACACATGGACCTCATCCAAAATCTTTGAGATCTTATCCCGTGTGATCAATCTCTCCCAATCCCGCATCCAACAACAAAACAATAAAAATTAATCCACAATCTACAAAAACAATTCAAATCTATCAATAACCAACCAAAAATTAGCAAAAATTAAAACTTTTTAGAATCACCGATGACTCTGATTGAATCATGGATGACCACTTAAAAATCACCATGACTCCCAAATCACTAGACATTTCATACGAAATCACGAGTAGTTTCTTAAGCGCTATCAATTCTCATAAAAATAAAAATAAATAGAAAAATCTTAAATACATCACCTGCCTCGACGTGTCGGCCTTCATCACCTTTCACACCTCCAAGGTCATTTCCATCTTGATCAACTTAACAAAAACTACCAAATAGGGTTCTTCGGTTTCTCAAGATTCTCAAATTGTCAATGACCAAATGATCCTTCAAACCAACTTTTTATATTGAAATGTTTTTGCGCATCTAATCACTAGTAATTTCATCTCTTTTGTCTAAAACATCCCTACATGACCTTCGAGCCTCGTTAAACCATCATTCCTTGTCAAAATTACACATTTTGAAAATATGTACTTCCTGTTGAAGCCCGAGAACTTCTTAAATAAAAATCAATCAATCTATACAAGCCTTCCTTTATCAAATCCATTTCAAATTTCACATACATTCGGAAACTTTTCCTCATGAAATCATTCAGTCATACGTCTATAATACATGAACCCATTGGTTCCTTCTATCATTTGACTTCATGGTCTTGTAAGCCCACCTTTGTGGCAACATCCTTTATCAATCATGTGTCTCCTGATACATCATGGATACCATACGCTCCCAGGATCATTTTCCACATTTGTTTCCTATTATTCATACATCTAAAGTTCAAGAACCCATTGATCCCCTATCACTTGGCTCTCTATATGCACCAAGTCCACCTTTGTGGAAATTTTCTTTCATGCCTAGTCTTGGGGCATCCTAAATCAAAAACACCATCATACAAACTTATCTCAACCAAAAACTTTTGATCATTGCACTTTTCCATAATGACCCCTAGTTTGAGGGGGAATACCCATCCAACATCAAATCAAACCATCTCATTTGTTTTTGTCTAGTAGCTTTCTTATCACAAACCACTTGACAAAAAGGGGAAAATGTAGACACATGTTTCCTGACTACACCCTCACACTCTCATTCAAAAATCCTAAAACCTATCTCACTAAACCATTTCTCCACCCCCTATAAAATCATATTTTACCCCCATAAAACCTATTTACCCATCCTAAACCTCCCTAACCACCCTTAACCCTATTTTACCCTCATCACTCAACCTCCTAACCTCCCACAAAACCTCCCAACCATTTTACAAACAAACCCAAATCTGAAAAACCCCATTTGGAAGTGGTTGAAACCACTTCCAAGTGGGTTTACCCACTTTTCTCGGGTCACCAGAGAGATTCTAAAATCTACTAGGTGATTATAAATATATCACCAAACATCTTCCAAAGGGATTCTAAATTACCCGAGCAAAGCTCTATTACATTTAAGACCAAGGTGACATCAATACCAACACTTGGACACCCAACATCCATGTCAAGCCACTAAAAGCTCCACCAACTATTGTAAGACCCCTTCAATCTCTGTCAATCCATTTTGTACAACAAAGGTAAGTTATCCATATTTATTCATATTTTTTATTCTTCAAGCATCACTTATAAGTTGGAATCAATATTTAAATCAACCACTTTGGATTAAATTTGCATTCTATTAAGGAATTAAGTATTTCATCGGCAATCACAAACGATTCTACTTGAATCACCAATGATTATTTCTATATAGTTTTATCATTTTAAGCACATTTACACATTTTCAATCAACATCATCTCTATTTCTATCTAATCAGTCTATTCTCAAGATGTGTCTCCCTATAGATGACTGTCGGTGATTCACATATAATTACTAGTATCTATGATCTTCTAATCTTGCAACATCCATTCATGTGGGAATAGTTTGATATCACACACGAATTCAACATGTGTGACATTTACCTCATGCCCAAAATCAAATATATCGAGGATCAACTTGAAGTGATGAAATACACGACGCAGACAACAAGCATAGTTTGAGTACTTCTTATACTTGGAGCTCATTGTATTCCTTTCCTAGGCCACCTATCAAATAAAACATGATCTCTCCATCCCTCTCGAATTCTAATCATGTTGTCATTATCTCAATTCCTATAATACCACTTAATTATAAACACAAGTTGACATCCTCTAAGGAAGCCCATTGGTTCTTGTGGTCGCCCTCTTACGAGAAAATCATTTAATATTTATTTAATATCCATCTTGTTTAGTTGACTTTTCATGCAGGTTCTCTTGTTAAGTAGAAGGAGGAGTCTCTCACATCATTTGTGTATCACTTCATCTTGACATTTTATTGTCGACGTAGGTATCTTTAAACCCTATTGTCTTCTGATTTTTTGGTGTTTATCATATTATTGACTAATCGAAATTCACCTCAAACAATAACTATGGCCAACCTTCATCTTGTTTACATGTCAATGATAAGAATGTGCATAGGTATAAAATGATTTTTAGACTCATCATTTGGTGTGCGCTTAAGAGGAGAAATCGACGCATGGTGGTGTTGGAGTTGTGGAGAAAAAGGAATATGTGAAGAATGGATCTCGTGAAGAAAGAAGAGGAGAAGTTTGTGAAGAAAGTGACAAGTATGTGTGCAGCAATAATATTTTCATTTATGTCTCAAACAGATTTTTGAGTATGAAGTAATGGTGACATGCTGAAGAAGAGGAAGAGAAAACTCAAGTAGTATGTGGAGGTGAGCAAGATAAGTGAGTATGGTGTGATAGAATGCGTAGGTCATAAGAGACAACGAGTTGTGGAAAGGAGGAGGAAATGGAGAAGAAGAGAAAGATGTGTGAGTGGATGCACCGAGAGAGGAGAAAAAATGAACTATTGAGTGAATGTTGTAAGATCGTGAGTGTGCAGCAAGTATGCAACCAAAGTGTGCAGCTAGAACACAAGGTATACGCAGAACATGCACAACATGTGTATGAAGTGATGAGGGAAAGCCAAAGGGTTCTAATTGGTAAATTTCTATCTAATCATGGAAGGCCAAAGGCCACTAAGAAATGATATTTTATAATCATTAAGGAGTGTTGGTAGTTCTTTTTCTTTGGCATTTTATAATCAAATATTATATTATTCCAATTTTTAACACCCGAAAAAATGAAGAGTCAAGTGAGAAGATCTAAAAGCGAGATGAAGTTGAAAAGACAAATGAGAATAGGGAGTGGAATATAATTTCAAGAGGTGAATGTTGGGATGTATCTTGAAATGGTGAAGTGCAGAAGAAAAGAAAAGGAAAGATTATTCAAAGTAGACATCTAAAAAGTGCATAGAAGAGAAAAAAATAAGGGGGAAATTATGAACAACATAGCAAAATAGAAATATAAAGTGATCTAATTTCATTAATTGGACCAGCATCCATGTTGGAAGTATGATCTGATTTGTGTGTATAAAGAGAAGCGAAATTTCCATCATCGGTTGAAGAAGAAACTACAAAAGGTGGATTTGTGTATTGTTGAGGTCGGTGCCTCACAATTTGGGGATTGGTGTCTCCAGTAGGTTGGTGCCTATGAATTGGCTGAGTTGGTGCTCAACATTGGGGATTGGTATCTCCATTGAGTTAGTGTTCATGAACTAGCTGAGTTGGTTCTCAACATTGGGGATTGGTGTCTCCAGTAGGTTGGTGCCTAAAAATGTATATTGAGATATTTTGGACTGGATTTGGACAATATACCTAAGAAATATTTTCTTTTTTGGTTTTCTCTGAAAGGGTTTCCACATAAATATTATGTTCTATGGTTGTGCAATTGTTATATCTTATGTGATTTTTTTGTTATGGATGTTAATGTTTAAATAAGTAAAATTTTGTATAATATTGATTCACCCCCTAGATTAGTGTGTGCTCAAAAATTGGGCCATAATCATCGGCGAGTAATTTTTACAAACAATTGGTTAAAGTGAAAATGACCATTAATTTTATATGACTTCTGCCTAGTCTATTCAATGGCACAAAGATGAATTGTTTTAGGAATAGAGACTAGGGACAATGGCACTGGGAAAATTAGTGTTTTCCATTATTATCTGTGACTTGAGTTCAAATTTGGTATGCACCACTTCCTTAATTTCAATTATGTTTTTCTATTCTATGTCGTCAGGATGCTCATATACAAAGCCACAAGAGAAATTATCGCAATAGGGAAAATAGGTGATCTTACGATGGGTCTCCTATTTCATCTAGTTTTTCAAATTTATCATATATTTGAGTTGGTGGATATAATGGACTACCTTATAACCTACCAAAATACGTGAGTGAAAATTGGGCCCTCATGGATCTTTCATGACAAATGACATCAATGAACCACTTTTAGGAGAAAAACACATATATAGTGTTTGTTGCCCTATCTTTGCTAACGTGTACAAGTGTTTATATTTCTACACTACAAAGATGATGGATAATGAAATAAGAGCCATGATTTTACATCCATTTGTAAGGAGATGGGAATTTTATATCTATCACTTCATGGAAAAATTATCAAACCAAAATACAAACACCATCCGTAAGTGGAAGACTATTAGGTTGGTTGTGTAGATGAGTTCGAGGTTTGGCATCATGACTACTTCAGAATGATGCTAGATTAACTAGTAACATTCATATTGAAATATGTTCCAAATCAAATCACCGATAATGGCATCGATATGGTTAATCCCGAGTATGATTCCATCACATCATCACCTCTTCCCAAAGTTAACTAGTTAAAAAGGAACGATACTGACACTTGATGATAAAGTTCAACATGTAATCAAGACGATCCTTTCTTGGTAAGAGAAAGAGTTGGTCTGATGTACTACAAATGAGAAAAATACACATGAAGACAAGAGGCCAATCAATCAAGCGAGAGGAAAATTACACAAGATACTCAATCATCCTCCCACCTTTCCACACAGGCTTCATCACACACACAAGAAAGTAAGAAACTATGGAGGTCAAAATCGACTCAAGATCAACCTTCAACAAATGAATTTGAGCTAAGGAAGGAGAAAAATGAGGGAAATAAACATGTTTATGGTATATCAGAATCAAAATATCATTCGTCAACACATAACAATTCCAATTCTCATGGGTTAATTGAAAATGCCACTCTGTAATTTGTTATATCATATCGGCACAAGTTTTAGTGATCCAGATCTCTAACTCACCTGAAAATTCACATCCCAAGGCTACTTTTCAATCTTCCCCCATTCACCATGAATAAATTTCAACAATCATTTATCATCAATAAGAATATTATATTCAAGCACCTCCTAAATTTGAGCACTTTTCACCAATGCAGCGTAACTCCCAACAAAACGCAAGGGGCCATATGTGGCGATTTGATTGAAAAATTCCTCTTGGCTCCATGGGAAATCAATAAAATAAAGAGGATATTCAAACCAATCACAATCAATATCGAGACCATTACATCAATGACCAATCCTTACACTCCCAAGAATCCTAAAGTTGTCGCCAAGGTTGTAGTCAATGATTATGGAGTTTGATAAGCTAACATAGCAATGTCGGTGGTTGATAAAGACAAGAGAAATTATTTTTGATGGATATGAAGTGTCTAGAGTGATGCTTATTGACCTTAATCCATGACAACGGTTTCAGTGGTTAAGAAGTTCACCCTTTTGTTAAGGATGTGCAAGGGAAAAGTAAACTAAATCTAATTGATGAACAGAAATAATGTAAAATCACATAATAAACTTTGCTCCAAACATCAATCTTTATTCATATCTCAAAATATATTACATTAGTCTCATACACACATACAATTTCTCTCTATTCTCTATATATTATACATTTCTCATCTAAGGCACACACATATATCTCATCTCACATAATAAAAACTCTCTTATCTCATATAATACAACTATCTTTTCTCATGTGGTACGCATATCTTGTCTCATGTGGTACATCATATACATTGGATTAAGTACAATAAATATATTTCTTACAAAATAATCCAAAAGACACTTCTTTCTATCATGCCTCTATCGGATTTCACCTTACTCTATTTCTCGTATTTTGTTTGATCCATGACTTTATGTAGGCTTCCATGGATTTCTCCTATGTATAACAAATTCTTCTATCTATCAAGGATTTCCACATCTTCGCTGGATTTCTTCCTTTATCCACAACTCCTTGCTTCATCTCGCGGTTCCTTTATTTTACAGATTGTTCCAAAACTTGATGAATAACCCTGTCAACATCATCCTCAACTTCAAATTGTGTCTCATCCTCGAGACAACCAAGTGATGAATAACCTTGTCTTCCTTCACAATATTTCAAAAAGTGTTTATTTTATGTTAAGGATATATAGGCATCAACCCCCATAAATTAGACGTTTGGCGTGAAGAAAAGGTTCCCTCGCTCAACTCACCCAACTAGATTTTATGGGACGCCACCTTAAAGAAACATAGGCAACCCCCAGAAACTTAGGCGTCGGCATAAGGAAAGATTCCCTCGCTCGACTCGCCCAACCGGACTTACAGGTGCCAAAGTTTCCTCGCAAAAATTTGTTCCCCAATTCTTCTTCATGGTGTATTTTCGAATGTATTTTTTGTAATCTAAGTAACCATGTTCTTCTCAAATTTGTACCACAAGTCTAGATGGATGTTAATATGCTATATCCATTCTTGAATATATGAATTCTCTTGAATCAAGGGAATGATATTTGAAGGGGGTGAATTTGATTGCATCTGCTAAATCTTTATTTCCGTGTGTGAATTCTTAATGCATCCTTATCAGCTTCCCTACCCATGGTGGTGTTGCATTCTTGCATGCCATTGATCTTTTGTTTCTTATTTTAATATTTTTCTATAAATTCTGCAAGTTTTCTCCACTGGGTCCCATCCTTGTCTTTGCTTATATCATATGTGGTAAGACTCAAGATGCAGCTTGTTGTTTGAGTTTGTCTAAATATTCTTTCTCTTTGTTGAGTCACGCTTGGCAACCCTATAGTATATGTGTAGTATTATGTGACATTTTTTAGTTGTCTCTACTTTGGTTAAAGAGGCTTGCATTTCCTTCCCGGTTTTGATTTTCTAGAACTTGTGGTTGTAGAATCTTCTCCTTGTATTATTTGATGGCTTCTTCTCAAACCTTTTTCTTCTCATGTTCCTAGCTTGTAGTATTTTCTATTATCATTTATTTAACTTCCTATTCTCTTTGCTATTTCTATTTGTATATTGGAATCATTTTTATTTGGTGGCTTTCTTACACGAATAGATGTGATTATTCTATTCATTGAGTCTTCCAGTCTCACATATTTACATCCAAGATTGCTTTCACTTTGATTAATACTTGATCAGCATGCATTCTTTTGAAGGGATGACATTTTATTTAAATGTACCATGTACCCTTCTGATGTTTGTTCCACCACCCCTTGTTGTAATTGGATGGATTGATCTTTCTTTCATTGTTGGAGGGTTTGCTTGATTTTTTCAATGGGTCTCTTGGAGCCCTGTGCAGTACTACACTACTACTACTTCCACTTACCGTAGATGGTGCTAATGGTGGTACCTATACTTTATTTCCCTAATTTGTTTTCTCTTTTTGTCTCCTTTCTGGTTCTTGTCTCTCTTCCTCCTTTTTATTTATATTTTCTTCTTCTCGCTTCTTTTCTTCTTTTTCACTTGTTCTTTTTATTTTCTTGTTATTTTTTTCCTTTTCCTTATTTTCTTCTTCTTCTTTCTATTTTATTTTTCTCTCTCTTCTTATTCTTTATCCTTTCTTTCTCTTTCTTCTTCTTCAATCTTCTTTATTTATGTTTCTTCTTCCTTTTTGTTTCTTCTTTTTCTTTCTTCTTTCTTCTTTCTTTCTTTTTTTTTCTTCTTATTTATTATTTCTTCTTCTTTCTTCTTTATTTCTCTTTCTTATTTCTTCCTCTTTCTTCTTTCTTTTTTCTTCCTTTCTCTTTCTTCTTATTCTTTATTCTCATTTTATCTTCTTTCTTCTTTCTTTCTCTTTTTCTTCTTATTTCTTATTTCTTCTTTATTTCTCTTTCTTCTTCTTCTTTCTTCTTCCTTTCTTTTCTTCTTATTCTTTATTCTCATTTTCTTTCTTTCTTCTTCCTTTCTCTTCTTTCTTCTTCTTTATGTTTTGTTCCTTCTTCCTATTTTTTTCTTTTATTGTTGTTGTTTTTGTCTCTTGAATTCATTCTCCTACTTAAATTATCTTCTCTACCCTTCTCCCTTATTTCTACCTCCTTTATTTTAATCTTTTATTTTACCTCATCTATTTTTTCTATCCTCTTCTTCTTGTTTCTTCCTTACTTCTCCCTCTCTCTTTTTTGTAGTTTGTTGCTCTTGTGTTTGTTTCTCATATGTTTCCCTTTGATCATATTTGTTTTTGTATTCTTCTCTATGTTTCTTTGACTCGCCTTCTTTTTTTCTTGTTTTTTTTTTGTCAATTATACTAAACTCTTCTACCTCCTCCATGCGGTTTTGATCTTTGATGGTCTTCTTCTTTTTCTATTTTAATTGTATTCTTTCTTGTTGAAGAGATTGTAGTCTATGTTCCTCATCTATGTCCACTTGTGTTTGATTTTCCTTCAATAATTCATGTGGGAGGATATGAATTATGTCCCTACTATCAATTCAAAATTTTCCATGTAATGAATGATAGATTATGATATGGCCACTTTTTTGTTCACATGCTTACTTCATATTGTTGTGACACTGGAAACACCGCCCCCAAGTTAAACATATCTTATATTATCCATAAGAAAGTTTAGATAATTTTGGCTCTTCCCACGGTTCAGCTTCTCTTGAAACTTTTGGTCATAATTCCTTCTGTGTGTGCTTGTTTTCGAATGCGGGGGAGAGTGAGTTTATTTTTCTTCCGATTCATAAATTTTTACTACTCCTACAAACCTTCATCATCATCCTCACTAACATGTGTTTATTTCAATATTATTTTTGATGCCATTTTATTTTGGAATTTTGTAGTTGGGGCTAAAGAAATGTTCCCTTTATTTTTCCTTTTTGTACATTTTGGGGTCCTACTCTACTTGGTTCTACTTTTCCATACTATTCTGGATATTTATTCTGAATTCCTCCCATGTTTCTTCAATTATTTCATTAATATTGAGCAGAATTGGTTTCCTAGGGTCCACTAGAATATTTCTTATTACTTCTATAGATGTAGCCACCAATTCATCTGATGCTTCATAGGGTAGTGGGGCTATATGTGAAGTGCGTGGAATGAAGGGTTTGAGAAAATTTAATCTATCTATAATGAAGATTACTTCATTTTCGTATCTTGCCACTATTTGTTGTGATACCCTTACTTTGTGTGTTACTAGCTACCCGATGTTTTTTTCCAATGTATCAAAGACGTAATTTGTACAACCGATTCCATTTTATTCATGTGTTCCAAAATTTGTTCAACAATAGGTGTATTTAGCTATCATTCAAATTTTAATGTATGGGTTGGGAGGGTTTTAGTGAAATACATTGTCGACATAAAAAGAATAGACCCATAACATAAGGTATGTTTTCCTTCCTTGATTTTCCTAGTGTTCTCATGAAATTCAAATGCCAATAGTTCACATAGATTATATTCAAAGTGTGAATTTACCATATCTAGGGAATTTGGGCACTAAGTCCATGAGCTCCATCTTCATGATTTGTATGATAAATTTTGAGACAAATGGCCTTAACGGCGTACCTGAAGGTATGATTTTTGATATCTACAATTTATACTCCTCTTTTGGTCTTGGTTACTCCCATCACCTTCATCAGTATCTTTCATGGGGTCTTCTTCTTTGTTATTTTTGAGCACCCTCTTGCCAATAATCTTGTAACCCTAGCAATTACTTCCACATTAATTTGATATGGTTGCTCCAAATATAGCATTCGATAATGTAGTCAACTAAAGATAACCCTAATCATATTTTCAAATCAATAAAATAGGGAATATGGCTCCATGCATATATTTTGAGTTCACCTATGAATTTTACTGATCTGTTTATATTCTTGTTCTCTCGTAGGAGGGTTCTCTTAAAGGATCAATTATCTATCCACTTCTAAGTGTGTGTGATCGTATTATCCAATATGGGAGTGGATGTACTTTTGAAGGTTGCATGAATGTGTCACTTGAATGGAATGTGTGAAAATTCTCCCATTGGATCGTGCTTATTGGAATTAATAGAGTTTTTTTCGGAACTTTGGCTTTGGGAGGTCAGGTTGTGTGAAAACAATTGGGGTATCCATATATCGTGATTCTTCTTGGTGTGCCCCGATTTTCATCTCCTTCGCTATTTTTCTATTACTTCTTTTCTTTTGCTACTTTCCTCTTTATGCACATTAAGCCCTTAAGGGTTGATGTTTTTATATCTTTTAAGTGTCTACCTACCACATTTATTGTTCTTTGGGTGGGAAGCTATATCGATTTTTCTTAGATGTTTTGTTAGCTATGGATTTCTTTTTTATGTTGTGTTGCTCCATATATTATCCAGTTGTATCTACTAGCTTCGTAATTGTCTTCTCTCTTCTTTGGTTTGATCATACTTTTGCATGGTTTTTATGGTGTTTCATGGTTTTTTATTTATTGCACACATTTCGTTGTTTATGTGTATTTTTATTCTTTATGCGGGTATTCTTCCTCTATGGCTTTCTTCGTTACACAAGTATTTTTCTTCTTAGGTTTTTTATTTGTTACACAGTTAGGTATTCTTCCTCTGCATATTTTTCTTCATTACTGTGGCTTATTCGACTAAATCCTTTTTTGTTAGAGTAAGGATTCCCTTGTGGGTTTTCATCCTACTCCTCGTCCTATCCGTTGAATTGTTGGTTTTAAAATAGGTCGATTTTTTTATTTTATAATATTTCTTTAGTTGTGCTCCATTAACATAGCCCGATAGTTATTTGAGTTGAAAATTTTGAAGTTTTGTTGCTCCTGATGGTAATATATCCTTGATGATATAAGGTCCTAACCATCGAAATTTGAGCTTCCTAGGCTGCTTCCATTTTCTATCATATAAAATTACTTGATCTCCTATGTCAAATTCCTTCCTTTTTATGGGGCGTCATGGCATGCTTTCTACCTCCTTTTCCATTGAGATTGATTATACGCTACTATGAATCTCTTTTCATCCAATTTCTATAATTCACGAGTCTTTCAGTCATCAAGGATCTTCATTTAGTTTGAAAGTCACTCCACCCTTAAACTTGGAAGTATAAATTCTATGGGTACTATGGCTTCAAGTCCATATACCAATTGAAAAGGGAATATTTATTCACCTTTTATATGTGGTGTGGTAAGCCCATAGTGTTGTTGGTACTTTAGGTCCCAATCTACTTTTTAGAGTGAACATATTTTTATGAGCACCTTTTCCAAGACCTTATTGAATGCTTCAACTTGTCCCATTAGCTTGTGGATGATATGGTGTACTACAGTTATGATTTATCAAGAAGTGTTCTAACAATTCCTTAATAGTAGAATTCACAAAATGTTTTCCTTGATCGCTTGTGATGCTTAGGGGACATCTAAACCTAGTGATAATGTGTTCATAGATAAATCTTGTTACTATCTTGGTAGTGTAGTATTTGGTTGGCATGGATTCTTCCCATCTTGTAAGGTATTATGTTCATGTAATGATAAATCTAACCTAAGAATGTTTTGCAGCTGGTTTGATGGGTCCAATAAAATCTATTTCCCATTTCTCAAATGGGGATAGTGCTAGGACTGGTCTTAGAGGCATTTCATCTCTTGCATTTGGTTTTCCAACCCGTTGGCATATATCACAAGACCTTGCATGCTTGTGTGCATCCTTGAATAGTGTAGGCCACCATAGTCCTTCCATCATTATTTTCCCGGTTATGTTTTCTAATCCATTGTGTCCACCAGCTTGCCTTCATGGTATTTTACTAGTATGTTCTTCATTTCATGTTCCGTAGTAACCCTTATAAAGACATCATCCCGTCCTTTCTTGTACAACCATCCTTGAATTAAAGTGAAAGGGAAAACCCGACTTAGTAATTTCTTCCTTTATTTTATTGTGTATTCTCTAAGGAATTCTCCTATAGCTAGTAGTTTTACAATGTCATCAAAATATTTTGGGATGGCCTCAATTATAAATAGATGTTCCCCGGAATTCATCATCAATAGGTCCTTCATCTTCCCCATTTCTATTCTTGAGAGATAATCTGGTCCATTATTCAGTTTTCCCAGTTTCACAAAGCAATGGTAAAGTCAAAATCTTGAAATAACATCAACCAACAACATATTCTTCCTTGTAGTATTGGTCTATTTAATAAGTATTTCAATGGTTCATGGTTTGTGTAAAATACAAATGATGTAGCCAACATATAATGTTTGAATTTTTGTAAAGAGTAGACCATGCTTAAGGCCTCTCTTTCTGTAGTAGAGTAATTTATCTCATCTTTAGCTAACTTGTGGCTTGTAAAGGCTATAGGATGGTCCATTTTCTCTCTTATCTATGTTAAAATTACACTAATGGAAATACTTGATGCATCTACATGTACATGGAAAGGGAATTTCTAATCTGGAAATATTAGAATGGGTGCATGTAATATTTTGTCCTTAAGAATCTCAAAAGCATCAACACATGGTTTAGTCCATTCTATCTATTTGTTTGTCCTTTTCTTCAACAATTATTCTAGAGGTGCATTGATTTCAACATAGTTTTTGTAAACTTCCTATGATATCCTGTATAAACCAGAATTTTCCTAACCTCTTTTTGTGTCTTAGGGAGGTGGTAAGTTTGCAATTATAGAAGTTTTAATTGATC
Organism: Taxus wallichiana var. yunnanensis; assembly: GCA_018340775.1. Classification (NCBI taxonomy): domain Eukaryota; kingdom Viridiplantae; phylum Streptophyta; class Pinopsida; order Cupressales; family Taxaceae; genus Taxus; species Taxus wallichiana. Next base: position 511,934,566 of record CM031241.1, on the reverse strand, counting down.
TATTAATAAGCCTTATTTTCAAATCACATGACCCATAAGTGTACGAATGGGGTAAAAATATGCATTTATTTAAGTTCAATGATATTTGTAGTGCTTTGCATCTTTGGAACATTAGCCTTAATACTTGGATATGATTCTTCAATAGTCCATAGACGGTCCAATAATCTAGGTACACCTCCAGGAAATCATGGATGAATTCTTTGAATGCATTAATCATTATTCTACTTGAATATAGTCTGGTGCATTCTTTAGTCCGAAAGGCATTACAGTGTACATGAAAGATCCCCATTCTATAAAAATATGGTTTTAGGTTGATCTTCTAGGGAAATTCGGACCTAATGGTAACCAAAAACCCATCAGTGAAGGAGTAGACCTCTCTTCCTGCTACATTTTCTATAGAACCTCTTCTGTGAATGGAGTAGGGAATGGGTCATGCACACATGCTTTATTAAGTTCACGCATATTTTGATTTCTCCTTTTTCTTGTTTTAGATCACCATAGGACTTACCCACTTTGAATCATCAAAAATTTTAATGATACATGTATTCAACATTTTTTAATCTCGTTTTCACTTTGACCTTTAGATTGGGGTTTAATATGTATGGTCTCTTTTTCAATGGTTTTACCCCATCCTTAATTTGAATTTTCATGGTTCCAAATTCTTCTTTTATACCTCATAATTCATCAAAATATTTAGGGAATATATATTTAAATTCTTGGGAAGTTCTACTACTTTTGCCACTTCTTCATCTGACCAATAATCTCCAATCTTAGCAAACTTCTCATCTCCATTTATGCCAATATTTTCACTCCTTAATTTCTGAGGATGATAATAATATTTTCCTCATTTACTTTGGTCTCTAATACTTCTCTTTCCCTTTAATGGTCTTGTATTTTAATTTTTTAGGGTTTCTCTTCTCTTTCTTGTTTCTCTACTACAAAATAGTAAGTCATCTCTAGAACTTTATTTGGATGTCATTGCCGCTGTGGTTCTTGGGGTTTTGGATTCTTTTGTGAAAATAATTTTTGGTTTCTTCGAATTTAAGAAAAAATGTCCTTATATTTTTTAATGCCTAAAGAATATTGAGATCCGAATCCCATAAGTTGAATGTATGGAAGAAATCTTTCACAATTTGATCCCAATTTCTTATTTCCTTCCTTGTTTCTTGATGCACATACCAAGATCTAGGTATGGGTCCTAATGTCCATACAAATAGTTGAGTCCACACTAGAGGAGAATTTTCACCGCATATTTTCCAATGTCTTTCACATGTTTGAATATGTTTCTATGGATCTCCTTCACATATATACTTAAGTATAGCTGCATAGTATCCTTCACTTTCTAAGTATCTTGTTTTTAATAGTTTGGTCAAAGAATTCCAATGAGAGATATTATTTTTATGTGTCACCCACTATCCCGACATTGATTTTAAGGGTATCATATATCTAGATCCTCCAATCTTTCTTTCTCATTAGGAATATTCTCTCCATTTGTTCTAGATAGCCTTCTAAATCTCCAAACCCTGAGTATTTTGGTAAAGTTTGGTGGGATGCCCCACGGATTAGTCTATATACTCTTTTGATTGGTTTTTCCTATGGTTTTTTGCTAGCAATGGAATAATATCCATCTTATTATTCAAAAATTTCTCGTGCGGGCATGAAAATTTCATTTGTGGGATCCATGGAATCGAGGTTATCATCATCTAAGGTGATTATGTGGGGTGGTAATCTTCTTGTGTAGTGAAACTTTCTTACTCTAGATTTCAGAACCCATGTACCCATGCCTTAACAATGTTGTCATAGCTATCATTTGTAGATTCAATTTTTACTGAAATTTTATCTTCAAAATTTCGTTCAAATTCTCTATCAATATTGGTAAATCTATTTAGAGCATATACCCTTGTATGTCATCAAAATCCTTTTCTTCAATTTTGTTCCAAACTTCTTCCAACCATGCGGCACTCATTCCTCGTGTGTAATAGTACATGGAAAAAAATCCATCCGACTATAATGTAACTTCTTCTTCTTCTTCGAATTCAAAGTACCATTGCAATCAATGAACCATTCTAAGGCCAGAATGGCATTGTATGTGGGTTTTAAAGCAACATTTTCTACAACTTCAAAATTTACCATCTTTTTTATTCCCATGAAGTTGACTTCTACATTCTTCAGCTTATCCCACAAGTTTTTTGGTGAGCCATCTACTAATCTGATGTAATATCTTATGGGTTTTAAGGGAGGTCTCCATAACTTCTCCCAGGTAGTTTTAGACATCATGTTTACATCTACGCCAAGATCTAGAAGCACTTTTGTAATAGTAGTGTTGAATATATCAACGTCCAAGTATATGGCGACTTGCACCATGTTCGTTGTGTCTAAAGATATTTTTATTTTTCTTATGATTTCTAGCCTCAATCCTCTCTGGAAACGAAAGCTCTTATATTCTTTGTTCTAATATTTGCTAAATTTCTTCAACTTGTCTACATGGCCACATTTTATGCCTAACCTTGTTATCTCTTTAAGGGTAATGATTTAATCTTCCATGAAACAAATTTTCTTTGTTTCTTCCTAGGATTATGCCTTCTTAACAACTCGCTCTTCTTTTCTCTACTTTTTTATCATGAAGATTCAATCGATTTCCGTAAATTACCACTCTTCACTACTGGAGGAATCTTCCTCCATGGGTAGCCTAATAATCTTCTTCTTCTCTCTGGCGTATATTCTTTTTCCTCGTTGCGCTTCTAGTTATTATCGCAACTCTATATTTTGGGTCTTCGTGATCCTTATTTGGTTTAGAATATTTTCTTTTGAAATAGTTCACTTTATCCTCTCCTTTTTTCTTGTATTTTTCTAAGGTTTTATTTTTGAGCTAGATGTTTTCTCCTTGTCTTCTCCTATTTTTTCATCATCCCACTATATCTTAGTAATGTGTTGTACATTTTTTTAGAATTTCTCCTAATTTTTCTATCTTTTACCTCCATTTCGATAAAATTGGGTAGCTTTGGGACAACTAGATGAGTCATGTCCTCATTCATGGTATAATCTGCAAGAGCCGGGTTCTTTATAATTTCGACTAAATGTCCATCCCGCCACATTTATAACAAGATACATTGGTCTTCTATCTTAGCATCAATCACTTGCTGAATGTTTTTGGTTATCTCTTCCTACCCTTGATATCTTCTTCCACCATGATAGTTATTATATCCACCTCCTCAATCCTCCTCTATGTCTTCCCCTATATCCTTTTTGGTATCCGCCACCATTGTATCCTTGGTATTTGGGGTTGTAATTATTTCGTTGATAACCACTACCAAATTGATTTTGTCCACCTTGATAATTTTGATACTATGGAGCAATAATTATTGGATGTGAGGTCCATGGGAGTGCAATTGGTTGTTGTTGTGGATGTGGGGGTAGGTCTTGTGTGTTTTATAATGACATAACCCTTCGGGTGTTATACTCCTTTAATTATTCAAGTGCATCAATTGAATGGAAGGAATGGTGGTAATGATTATAAGATCCACAAGTCGTGGAATACATTAATTGGTTGGTAGGAGAGCTGCTTCTAACAAGGGAAAGTATCTTGAGTATGTTGATCCCATAGTCCGTAAATTCCACGCAAAGTTCTTTCTACCGCAGATATGGTAATTTGGAGGAATATCTTTCTCGATGAATGGTGTCCGACAAATTTGCAACTCGCTTTTGCTTTTCATAAATAAGGGTAATCATTTTAACCGTCTTTTTTCAACACACTATAAACCAAATTTTTTGTCCGATGGTATTTCTTAGTGGTGAGCTATTCTTGAGGTCCTCTTTTCTCTCAATCCCCTACTAGAGTTTTAATTTATCCCATTCTAATTGCACTCTTTCCAATTCTGTTTTAATTGAATTCTCTCCTTCTCTTCGCCAAGGTTGAGCTTCTAACCTAATGGCCATTTCTATTACATCTAAAAGGGTTTGGAATGGTTTTCCATCCAAAGATGCTCTAATGTAAGGTAGAAGTTTTAAAGTAAACCATTCAATGTGTTGCTTGTATGTTGATACCCCAATATATAATTTCAAAGCCAAAGAAAGGCTATCATCGGCTCTCACCCATTTTCCCATGGTAGGAAAACTTAATACACGTTGGGGAATTCATTCCACTCTAGATACACAGGGGGCAATTTTGAAATTGTTTGGACTATATGTGTGGAGCCCAATATTACTCATTTCCTTTGGTTTATTCTACACCAAGGTCTTCCTATTAGGGATTGTCTTGTTCAAATTGGGATCTCACCCCCAATTTCCCTTTTTTGTGGGCATCTGGAAACGATCTTACATATCTTTTGGTTCTCGTCCCCAAAGCTTAACTTTCTTTCGAACTAGATCCATTATTTTTTCTTTCCTTCATGGCCTCACCTCTTCACTGACAACATATCCTTTTAGGAGATAATCCCAAACTTATGCCTATGTTCACCCAGATTTGGCATGTTTTAAGGGGGAGATTCTATTTTGGATATGGAAAGAAAGAAATGTTTTTTTCTTTAGTAATTTTGGCAAGATATCAATAATTCTCGATTTTATAATAAATCTATGGTGATCTCTAATGTGCTTTTACAGATTCAAGTTCAAGCCAACAAGGTGGCACTGGAGGTGGATCACCTCCAAACCCTGTTGCGCCACTAGGGAAGCCCCATGTAATGTTTCCGTAGTGTCTCTGCTCTCATACCAAGAATTCCTTTCCTCTCGCCCGTGGTGCTAGGTGCGCCACGCCTCAACGTAATACTTTCATTGCTTCGCCAAGCTCCCAAGGTCATTTTATCAATTGGTGCGATTACTCACTTGTTATAGCCATCAATGTGGCTAGGGTTCTCCACCACAATCATTGGTTCATCATCACGGCTAGAGCTCATTACCTCTCCAACGTGGGTGGGTCTCTCCCCCTATTGCCTGCTTTCTTGCACTGTGATGCTTGAACCCACCGCCACCTCCGCCACCATTAGAAAAATTCCTTACCTCACCTTGCCATTCCTATTCGCGGAGAAGTGCACCCAAGGAAGAAATTTCTATTGGTTGGGAGCTTCTAGATGCTAGCAAGGACTTTCCTGGTTCAGGGTGGCTGATGACTAGGATCCACTCACCTCGAGAATGTTTACCGCTGCCACTTGATTGTGTTTTTGTCTATTTTTAGGTGATGCCTTCTTTTTGTACTCTCCTAGGCTCGCCCTAGTTTAACTCTCTCATTTCTCTAGGCTCGAACTAGCTTTTGTGGTTTTGGACGTTTCTTTCATACCACCCACTTTTTTTTATTGAAATTCATCTTCTATCATATCAATTAGTTTAATATAAGATCCTTTTCATCAAAAATGTGTTGCTTATCTCGACATTGGTTCTTCCGATTTCCTTATAAAAATTTTAAATTTGTGGTTGAATTCTTTGACCATTTCATTTCTTTCTAAACAAGTTCTCTCATTTTTCTAATGCCTTCACGAAGGTGCCTCTAGAAAGTGAAATTTCATCTTAAATTACTTATGAATCAGATCCCAATCTTTGAAGACCTTATGCATTTTTTCTCATGTACCAATGTAAGGTGTCTTCCCTTAAAATGCCTATGAAATCATACAATTTTGTTTTCTTATCGCTTATGTTGTACTTTTCTAATGTGAGTCCAAATGAATAAGTGTTCCTCATCATATTGGGTGTCTTTTTCCAAATACCGACAACTTAATCTTCTCGAGCCATCTTTCTAGTTGGTTGGGGATTTGGTCAGTGTCGAACAACCTCTTGATTTGAGGATTTTACTTTCTTAGATTGATTATGATATTTTTTCAAACTAATTTTCCTTCCTTTGTCTCTGGATAATTCAATATCAAAGTATAGATCTCCTAATAGTTCTCTGAACTCTCTTACAATCTCTTCTCTCTTCTTTCTCTCTTATTGCAATTGTTGATATCTTTCCATCAAAATTTCTCTTCTTTCTAGTTTCAATAGGTGTGTGAAGCGGCACATGGATAAATGACTCGATCCGGGGGGGTCATCTCCTTTGGTCTAGTGTGGTGGTTAGGGAACACATATTTTATTGGTGATTCTTCATATTATCTTTTTCCATGAATAACTTTATACCTATAACATTTCTTAATCTATAATTGTCTTCTAATCCCTCGTCACTTCTTCTTTTCTTATTTTTCTTTTCCTCTCTTTTATCTTGTTTCTCTTAACTAATTTTTCATTCATCCTTTTCTTATATCATGTTTAATTTTTCTCTAAACTCTTCAATCAATTCTTTCATTCCAAAGAATCATTATGTAAACATGAGAAAAGTAACAGTAAAGGGAAAGTAAACAAACTCGCAAACCTCCCTAAAACCTTCCAATCCAAACCTCAAGTAGGTTGTAAAATTTTTGTTTGTGTAACCTTGTGAATGAATGTGGGTACTCTTGAATGGTATCCAAAATTGGGATGCAGATTACTACAAGTTCTGCTAGCTTAAAGAGTTTACAGTATGCAATTGACAAAGTATACTTGAAAATAATTTAGGAGAACTTGATAAAGAGTATGCATGTATTTTATAGAGGTAGAAGTTCTTATAATTTGGTTGAACATTGTTGAATGCATATGCTAAAAATAGCATTTGAGGAGGTCATGCAGTAGTTTCGGGCCTTTAGGGCGATGAAAGTAATTACAAAATTTGCATCTAGAAAGGTGGTTGTGCATGTAATTCAATTGCCCCCACCTTTCTAGGATTCTAGAAGTGCAGTTGACTAGACTGGTGAAGTGGATTCTAGGTGGAGTTGACTAAGATGAGGATGTGGAGTCCAAGTGGAGTCCATGTGGGTCCAAAGTGGTTGTTTAATGTGCACACTTAATTAATTAACCATTTAATTAATAAATGATAATTAAATTAGCTAAAGGGGTACTAAGGATTAATTTAATTAATCCAAAGGGTGAAATATTATGAATTAATCGATTTAATCAATTAATCACAAATGGGCAAATAACATGACATATTAGGATAGCATTGGGAACATGTGATTGATTTTGGGGTATACATTTTCCTCTTTAAATTTATATTTCAAGTAATAGTACTTTAAAGATAGTATACACATGCAAATCAGCGAGTGGAAATATGTGAAGCATTCGATGCCCTAGGAGTACGATGGCGGTGAAGCATTTGAATACTCCCAACTATTAGAATGGTATATGAATGCCCCTCAAGTAGGTGGGTGATTTAGCAATGCAAAGGACAATCACTTGATAGGAAGAAAATAAGGGATTGGAACGAGGATGGGAAAGGACTCGTGTCATAACATGAGTGTCATTTGAGAATAATTTTAGAGAATCCTTATTTTTGTTGTTGAAATAGATTTATCACCATGATTGTGAAATAATCAAGATGGTTAACCAATATGTGTGTAAACAAACACACACAACAAATAAAATATTTTTAAAAAAGAAAACAAACCCAATATACATATTTGGTGTAGGCATCGGGTTATAAAGAACTAAGATGTAATCACACTACTTGTAAGTGGTCTAAAAAGCAAACATCAATAATGCAACATAAAGTTGAAAAAGAAGACAATCAGTTATGCCCCTAATGTGTGCCATAATATGTTTAAGTAGATGCAAATGCTCCTAAAGAGGGATTAAATCGATCAAATAATGAAGAGAAGTGAATCTATATGAAACTCTTTTCATAGCCATTATTGCAAATGATCGAGTTGAAATTTTCCTGTGCAAAGTTATATCACGAAGGAAAAATAATTTTTGACTTGCCCCAAGAAAATTTAGCATATCATGAAAGGGACGAAAGTGATAGTTGTAAGATTGGAATGATCACTAGGGTAATAGATAAAGGTACAATGTTTATCAAGATTGTGTGAAGATGTTGAAAAAATTCACTTCAAGGGTTTTCCAATTGTAGGATTTCTATGATAAGTGAATGTTTGTTTCAAAATTTTGTAATTTTTTTATTTTAAAATATTTCATTTTTTTTTGGATTTTTGTGAGTTTTCAAAATATTTGAAATATAAATGCAAACAAACATGAAGACACAAAAAAACATTCCATGGCTTAAATAAACCGTAAGAAAAACAACACAACACACGCAAGTGACAAAAAAAGACACAAAATAGAAAATGGAAAAACCCAATATGAACAGGAAGGATCCACACCAAAGCTATATGTGAACTAAGATGTGAATAAATTTCCTACAATTGGTCTATAAGTGTAACAACATTCCAGATACATAGAGCACTGGTTATTCTAACTAACAAAATAAGAGATTAAGCTAAGAATATACAAGACAACATTCTATATGTACAAACAATAGACAAGAAAAGATGACAAACAAGCCAGTGAACAATGCACACCAATGTTAAATACTAACAAGTAACAATATAACATAGTTCATAGCAGAATAATGTCAAGGAATTTTCTAAAGTGTGTTCCACAATGAATAGATAGATAAATGTCAAGATGCCCAAAGCGAAAGCCAAATCCAAGTGGCATCCCTAAGAAAAGTTACATTGTAGAAAGAGTGTTCTCGATTGATTGAAAATGCAGATGATTGGGAACAATCAGATGATGAAAGTGGTGAATGAAGTTACATAGTTGCGAATGTTTTTAAAGAAGCATTTTCAAAATGTTTTGTATTTTTTTGTATTTTCTCGAATAATTTATATTTTTTTGCTTATTTTAAGTAGACATATGTGAATGTTTTGGTATTTTTGGAATTTTGAACCACACGCCAAAGAAGAGGGAAAGATGAATTACCAAGTTGTAATTAACACGTTATGTATGAACATAATGGATGAAAGCATAGTGAAAGGTGAACAAGAGTGGTAGAAAATGGGCATGACGACTTGACAAGGAGAACATGCGACACAAGGTGAGGTGGAAATATATGAGTAGGAGATAAGGTGAAATGAAAAATAGGTGAATGCATTGATATGCCCCGAAGACAAGGGTTACTCTTCGGAAACTCAGGAGTATAAATTCTTCATATGAATTTCATTCAAAGGATCCTTCAACTCTTTTCCATCCTCAATGTATAGTTTTTATACGCTGGATCCAAATTTAAAAGTTATAACATAATGACCCAACCAATTAAGCTCAAATTTTCCCTATTTTTCTCATGGTTTAGTTGTGTTCTTTTTGATTTTCCATTAGAAATAAGTCACCGATTTCAAATTTTCAAGGTTTGATCTTGCAATTATAATTATGGTGTGGTCGATTTTGATATACCTATAGATGGTATAAGACGTGAATCGCTTCTCATCTAGTAGTTCCAGCCTCTATAAGGTGTGGCAACACAAGAATATTATTCATGAATGAGGTGTTGGAGGGAGACACCAAGTGAAGGGAAGTTAAACTTCGATAGGTAATATGGATTCAGAAAGCCATATATGGAGAAGATCCCGTAGAGTACGGGAGGAAGTGTGGTAGGCCCATAGTGGCGGGATACAACTACTATGCCAATTATATCCATGTTTATCGATTGTCTTTCCATAATGGATTTGATAGTCTTGTTTACGCTTCATATTAGGCATCAGCATTATGGATAGTAGGATGTAGCCCATTTTAGGCGTGATATTATATTTTTAGCTAGGGCCTTGATATTCTTATTTTTGAAGGAACCACCATTTTCGTGATAATAAGAATGGGATGCCAAAATGATGAATATTACGGTTGAATATAAATTTAGAAATATTTCACCCGAAACGTAGGTGCAAGGCACAACCTCAACCCACTTTTAGAAATACTCAATTGTTATTATTATGAATGTGTGTCCATTAGAAGATTTGGGATTTATTTTCCCACTTAGATTGAGTCCCCATTTTCAAAATGACCAAGGTGAGTGATGGGTTGCAATGATCGGGGATGGTGCATGAATTATATTATTGTGTTGTTGTGATTGAAGCTTGACATTTCTTGATGAATTTACTCACATCTATCTCTATTTTGGGTTAGTAGTATCCAATGCAAGATCTTCTTTATAAGGACCATTATGTTGGTATGTACGCCATAAATACCTAAATGTACTTTAGCTAATGTTACATTATCTTCATTTTTATTAAGACATATTAAGAGAGTCATATCAAAGCCTCTTCAATACAAGGTGTCGTTGAGAAGGTGTAGCCCAAAACACATTATGCTAAGGATATTTTATTGGTTGAATTTAAATTAGGAGGTTAGGATTTGGTTTAAATGAAGGTATATATCTTGATAACAGGGATGATCAGACCAACAATCTCACAAACCATGGTGGACTCTAGAAATTACATGCGTGCACCAAAACATGTTCAATGAGGAACTTGTGTGAGTTTGATTAGTTTCAAATGAAATAAGGGATGAGATAGTTGTCATGGCATTCACTACTTTGTTTTTTACGTGAGGAATTTGTTCAAAATTGATAATATGGAAATACCCTTTAAGTCTATCATCCAATCGCTTTATAGGGTAAGAGATTCTCATCTTTGACTTGATATTCTCCATTAACTTGTTAATGGTGAGAAGAGAATCTCCAAAACTATTAATACATTTGGTATGAGGTCCCCATATGGTGTACACAAGACAATTCCTACTCAAGAACCATGGATATTGCAAGATCCATCAAATAATAATGTCCATGAGGGGATTGCTTCATATATAAGAGGTCTTCATCTATAAATTCAAAATCTAACAGCAATGAACTCGTAGTGGTGTCATATTGCACAACGATTACCAAAGTGTTTGACCTTTAATATCCTTTTGATTGATAATTTCAATGTCAAATTCGCTAAGGAGTGCAATACAACTAGACATTCACCTCATGTTATTATCGGTCTCAATGGTAGGTATTTAAGAGATCAACCCTTAAAATTATCTTGGTGGTATTATTTATTAGTAGTTTCGCAACTTGCCAAAAAGTATAAAGAACCGCTAAACATGTCTTTTTCAACCTGTGAGTACTTGGTCTCATGTTCAAGGAGAGTTCTACTCAAATAATACACAACTTGTTCTTGACCCTTATCATTTTCTAAGCCAATAATGCCCTAATGGCATGTTCTATTGTAGAAGTGTACAACAACATAGGATTATCCTATATAGGTGGCATGAGCACCGTGAGAGGACATATATTCTTTCAATTTTGCAAAGGAGTCTGATAGACCTGCGTGTCCGTTTGAATTGGACATCCTTCTTAAGAAACTAGTTGAAGTGATGGCACTTATCTTACAATTGAGATATGAAGTGATGGATATAGACTGTATTTTTCCTCGTGAGGGCCTCTTAGTTAACACAAAGGTTCTCGAGGAGGTGGCATATCCATTATAGCTTTGTCCTTGGTAGATTCCAATTCAATTCCTCTTCGTAGGAGACAATGAATCCCAAAAATTTCTCAAGTGACACCAAAGACACATTTTTTGAATTAAGGTGAACTCGATTCCCTTTAATCACTCAAATATATGCCTAAGAACTACCTGGATGATCCTCTTTGGTCTTTTATTTAGTAAGATTATCATCAACATAATCATCCATTATGTCGTGAAGAAGGTCGTGGAAAATAATTGTTGCCGTCATGGATCGTGCACCCGCTTGAATATTTGAGTGATCCGATCCGGCTGGGAACATCCCCAAGGTGTGGGGACCTTTTGCCTTGGGATGAACTCTCAATAATGCCAACTTCCTTTGGAACTTGGAGCACTTGATCTATGATCGAAGTGCAAAGCTAAAACACTTAGAAATATCCTAATCTAGTCATTGGGATTAAGGTTAGAGATAAATAACAATAAAACTTTAAATAAGGTGATGCACCAAGTCAGTAACTGAATGATAGATTCATTCAACAACACAATTAACATATCACAACAATCAATTATATGCACATTTCATGTGATACTCTCTAATCTTTGACTGGTAAGTATGATTCACTTTGATAATAAAGGGAATAAATTCTCCATAGCTGAAACACAAAGGTTCTATGTCATGTTCCTCAAGATTAAAGAAATATAACTGATATAAAGGTAGATCAATCAATCCATATCAAGGAATTAAACATTCACAAATTAGAGATTAATCAATTGGAGCACAATACACCATACATTCCATGGAAAAATATTGTTCTGAATATTATCAAAAGGCTCAAAGTAGCTTAAAAACTCTTCCAAGATTGAAGAGTATTCTCACCAAATCTAAAATTCATCCAATTCTTAACACATCTAATCTATTTATAAGTTCAAGAGGCTGGCCATTACAACCCCACCTTTAGCTAACTAATTTCTAAAAATAGAATGTATTTAAGTTCAAGGGAACAGCTCCCATAAAAATAACAAAGCAGTTTCAAAGGTTTGACTAAGTCAACCCTATAACCTTTGACCAACCAAGAACTCAGAGCTTGTTCAACAATGGCCACGCTAAGCTTAGTTTGGTCCTCGCAGATCTCGATTCTTGTGCTCATCTTTATCCCCGACTCTCCTCGCTCGCAATCAGTACATTGCTTAAATTCCATGAAACACTTCACAATTTCCTGTATTTCTTCCTCTTCATGTCTGCATGTGTACTGACTTACTACATCTGCTGTATCCACTTCCTCGCAACCTGGTCGTGCAACCTTTTCAACTTGCTTATAACTTTCTTGATCCGATTTATGAAATTTTGGCATGAAACAAGTTTATAGATTGAATTAATGTTGAAGGTTTTTGTAACTTCATCATCTTGCTTTACCAAACTTCTGAAATTGGTCTTCACTTGATCAATTGGAAGGGCATCAATGTTCTCATTGAAGAACTTATAGTGGATCTCCTCAAATTCTTCTGAAATATCACTCAACGCATCTATTATTTCAACCTCTTTTTTCATCCAATTTTTTAATCAAATCTTGTAACACATGTGACCTAAATTCCATGGCCTTTTGAAATTCAAATAGCTTGTAGGTACTATTCACCACACCTTCTTGGAAGAGTATATATGTATCAATACTTTTGATTTCTTCCTAGGTAACCAAACTAAGACCCAAATTGTTTCTTTCTTCAGATAGGGATGCATCTAGTTTCCTTATGGAATCTTTCTCAGTATTTAATTCATTATATAACTCTACAATTGTTTTAATCAATGGATTTTCTTCTTGAAGTATGCATTCAATCCATCCATCCACTGATCTTCCCTTCTGACCTATCTTCTCGATTTCATGATATGAAATATCATCCAAGATGGAAGAAACTACTAGAGTAGCTTAGTCAAGGATCAAGATGAGTGGCAACAAGCGTTACTTTCTTCAGAAGAGTAGTGAGCTGCTCAACCTTTGTCTTTAACTCATCCTTTGAAGCCTTATCCTTGTCATATTTTTCCAAAAAATCCTCCTTTGTTTTCACTTACACATCTGCTTCACCCTTCGTGTTACTTTTTCCAATGCAAGAATAGTTTCTTAATGGTTTTTCCTTCCATAGGGTAGCTTATCTCCACGAACCTTTCACCCGACTGATTTATTGATAAGTTAGAGACGATTCTTGGCCATTTGGCTTGTTCTTGTTAGAGTTGGTTCTATCACACTTAGGTCAATTACGTCCACTAGGGAACCTTTTTCTTTTGCTTTGGGGTTCGCGATCCAACCAATCAGTATGGGAAAATGCAGATGAAGATTTCATTATCAAGTCAAAACCGGGGTATTGATAAAATCATGGCACTAGTGGCAGTGGTAGAAAATGGAATGGAGGTGGTAATGATAGAAGGTGTAGGTGTTAGAATAGCCTTAGGAGTGGATGAAACAGAACGAAAGCAAGAGGAAGCTGAAGGAGAAGGTGGAGTAGAATGTGGGGAAATAATCATCTCTCCAACTGAGAGAATGGGTAGGGATGAGAAAACCTGGGCCATTGAAGGAGATGGAAAAGTGGAAATGGAAGATAGAACGACAAATGATAATGGAAGAGGAGGAACCATGGGTAGTGACAATGACAATGAAGGAGTTTGAAGCAAATCTTGAGACTCAAACGGGAGAAGCACTAACATCAATAACCTTAGACACTTGTATTTTTGGGGGCATAACCTGGAGTAAAGAGAAACCTTTAGGCTGAAGAACCTTCCACTACAAAGGAAATCTTCTCGAGGTAAAGATTTTGAGTGGATCTTTTTCTCCTCAAGATGTGGGAAGGCTTAATGTTTTCTGAACTTGAACTACCTTTATAGGTTGATCCTTAGGTGAAATACACCAGCAGAGTGTCCAACCAATCATATACGTCCTTTCTTTGCAAAAATGGGCCCCGCCTTTTCTTTCAGGTTAGAACTCTTTCTTTATACCAATCAATCCAAGGTAATCAAGATTAGCAATATTATCACTCCTATAAACTCGGTCAATGAATTACCTCATAACGTCATCCTCGATGTCATCATCTATTCCAAAACATCTCGCAATGCCATATTGTTTAACCTCTTTCA